>JARBEQ010056422.1:0-14908 GCA_030265355.1 Tritonia tetraquetra | reverse complement strand
TAGACCAAAGAAAATGTGGCAGGATACAGTTTCAGAAATAATAAAAAAGAGAGGATCTAGGCTTGTAGAGGCAAAGATGATGTCACTGTCACTGAATAGGGATCAATGGCGAAAGTTTGTGTATCACGCATAAACCTTACACCAAAAGGTACTAAAAAGTTATTGATAAAGAAAGAAAGAGAAAGATCTGTTCTGTCATAAGAGATGTATATTACTATGAAATATTATTTTGACTTGATATTGATTTTTTAAACAATCTGTTTAGGTCGTGAGGCGATTGAGACAATCTACCTGAACAACAACGAAGACACACCTTTCAATTTCCATTTTGTGGAAGATTCGTGTCATTCTGAGGGGTACGCTTCTCATCTGTCCATCAGACCCATGCAAGGACAGATTTCACCAAAGTCAAGGTTAGATACCACCATCCTTATTATTTTCATTTGTTGTCCACTGCCTATATTACCATTGAGCAGTATCCAGCCTCTTGTCCAGCATTGCTGAACTCAGTACTGAAAAATAAAATCAGAATATGGAAGATAAGACAAGCAGGTGATGAACACAATGAGCCTCAAATTTTTGTTGGACAAAAAGTGCCACATTCTCAGGTGTTGCTCAGATTTCACTTGTAACAATATTTACTGTTGCCTTAGTGGTAAACCTCTTAGTTATAAGAAAACTGAGCCAAATATTACCATACAAGGTAAAGATAAGGCATGATTATTTTTTCACAAGCTGATATTGTTTTTCAAATGTAACTGCCCATGTTGAATATTGAAAAGCAAATAATTCTTGTGGAAGAATTTAAAGTGTCAGAGTTTGTAACATTTTAAAAACCAATTCATGTTTACTTCGTATTTCAGAATTGCAATCAACCTTCACTTCTCACCAACATCTGAAAAGGAAGTTAATTTCAACTTGCGCTGTGTGGTGCCACGCAAAGTAGCACCAATCACCCTCAATGTGAAGGCAGAGGGTTACACCATGAACTGTATCCTGAGGTGTGAGGACTCTGCTGGAAATATGGTGGAACTCAATGACCGAGCCATCAACAAGATTAACTTTGGAGAGGTGACTAGCTTGCTTTTTTCCTCCATTTTTTATCCCCCTGAGTTATCACTATTTTGAGGGGATAGTTAGTTTTCCATGTAAAATGCATCTTGAATTAAATGATGAGGATGCAAACTGTGCATGATTTAAATTAGATTTGTCAGTGTCACAAATTTGACTTCAACAAACTTTCATGCATGTCTATCGTTAGATTGTTTAATACATTGAATGGAATTTGTATTTTATTATGGGATTAGATGTTAATTTGTAAAAGAAAGAAAGAGTCAACAGGTTTGACTTAAATTTTTCCTATTCCAGGTGGAAGTGAATGAAAATGCCATTCGTCATTTATTCGTGCTCAATTCTGGCAAGTTCAACTTTGACTATGTTTGGGAGCTAAACGACAACACGATTGGCAAAGATGTGATCAGCGTCGTGCCACAAAGAGGAGGGGTCATGTGTGGGGAGACTAAACAATGTGCCCTCACCTTCTGTCCAAATAAACGCATGACTGTACGCAACTGTGAGCTGACACTCAAGGTATGGATGTGGGCTTTGATGGTTTACATTTAATTTCTTTTTTGTCTTACCATTCATTGTCTTTTACGGTTTTTATTTCATTGAACTAAATGACTACAGTGTCCACACATAGTTCAAACTTCCACAATTTCCCTTTGAAATGATAAATATAGTGGAAACTTCTCTCTGTTCTTACTATAGCTAAGTGGTGACCACAACCATATTTTGCTTAGTGATCATGGTGTCAATGAAGGATGATGGACACAGTGGGACGATCTGTCGCTTGTCTGAAATCGTTGGATCCAAACCATCTCTATATTTGACCACTTGAAGTAGATGGGATGCTTTCATTCTGATATGTACGTTTCATTTGCGACATTTGGGATGGAACCTAGTGCTGGCCCCAACACTGCAGTATGCAGTATTAACGGAGCTTGACCAAACAAACGAACAAACTTACTAATTTTGTTGTTAATTCTCTTTTGTGGTGAGCTTTTAATACTTTTCAACAATCCAATGCCTGTCTAATAAGGTCTTCGGAAGTTCTGTCAAATTTTGTTTTGCTTGTTTATTTTTTAGTTTGTTTGTTAAGTAAGTAAAAAACAGTCACCTGTATGGTTACATTTTATTTCAGAATTTTCCCCATCACTTTTTTGAATTTCAATCCTTATAGTGTTTTGTCAATAGTAAATCGACCCTAAAAAGGATGAAAGACAAACAACTTGAATTAGTTCAACTTGAAATTCACCCCAATTTATAATTTTCAGATCACCAATGGCCCCAGCTACCAAATTTTAATCATGGGGTTAGGCGTGACTCCCGGCCTCCATTTCTCTTTCCGTACCTTCAACTTTGGCAACTGCTTCATTCACAAGGCTGGCCTTGACCTTCCCACTAAGCAGGCAATTCTCCGACTGACCAACAAGGACAAAAAGGAAATCAGGTCAGTCATTGTTTGGGGGAAAAAAGTAAACTTAATTTGTTTTTACAATAGTGAATACAACATACATTATAATAAATCATAATACATTACATAGTACATTTAATTATTCATCAACACAAGAAAGTTATGAGAATAAACGTGTCATGTGCCCTCAGGCATACACCACCATTGATAGGTCGCCACTTTTTATGCATAGTGGGACTTGTTTTGTGTGAGACATTTAGCTCCAGGTATATGTTTCATTTTTTGTTTTGTAAATATTCTTTATTTTTCTATCTTTATCTTCTATTTTCATCATACATGGCTAGAAATAATGAAAAACACCACTACTTATCTTTTCCTATGCATTGTTCTCTCCCGTTTGTAGTGTGGACTGTCTGTACGAAGCCAACAGCATCCTCAGCCACAAGATGGAAGCTGGTGTCATCCAACCAAACGACACCATTGACGTGCCCTTCACTTTCTGTCCTCGACATACCATCAAGTATCATGAAGTTGTGACCTTCGAGGTCAACGGCCTCAGCAAGCAGAAAGTGGAATTCTTTGGCGTTGGTAGTGAGATGAAGGTACTTTTATTTTTTGGGAATGCTGAAATTATTTTTGATGGTTTTGTATCTGTGAGATCCCAAATGAATGTGTAGAAATGGTAACAATTATTTTGTAATACTTTGTTTCAGGGTAAAAATGGAAGTCACTCATTATACAAAACATTTCACGTTTGTGTGACACATGGCTACCAATCTGTCGTAAATGTACTTTTTAGACAATTTCCATTGTTAGTGGGATCATGTTAAAAACAGTTATTTTCCTCTTAACGACGTTAGTCTGATCATTATATCGTGATGTTTAACAGAGCTATACAAAAGCAAAACAAAAACACGACAATTTTATGCCTATGAGAGTTTTTGGCTTATTTCTCAATTTTGAATTTGGTATCGTTAGGACCAACATGTGGTAATGGGTCACATAGGGTCTATGTGTTCTAAGACATGTAAGTAAAACATAGCAACAATGATTGTCTTCTATTTATTTCCTCTTATGGATCCTGACCCGAAACCTGAACTTTGACCCCAGCCTGACAGAGATTATCACAATAGGGATGTCTAGGATTTTTCTGATTTATACCTATTAAATCCTCTTCTTCTATTTTTATATGCTTGGAAAACCGACTTTAGAATACATCCTTATTACAAAATATTCTGATTTCTGTTGAATTCTTTTGTTTCCATAGATTGAAGTTGCTGACCCCAAACAAAAATGTGTGAATCTCGGTCCTCGGATGGTTGGCGACTCGGTCAGACGCTTTATTCCCATCGTCAATAACAGCCCTGCTCCAATAACCTTCAACCTGGCCTTGACCCCGACTGAACCAGCCCTTCAGCATAAGGAGGTATTGAGCATCAGCCCAAGAGATCGTGTTACTCTTGAACCCAAAGGTGGAACACTGAAAGTCGAGGTCTGGTTTAGACCCAAAGCCCGCATCCCACAGTTCACAGAAGAGGTAATAATAACATTAGGTATTCCAAACTGACTTTTATCATTTTGATGATACAATTATTAAAACAAATGGTTGTAGCTCATAGAACTTTGAATTCTAAGCATTTTGGAAGCAAATTTATTTACATAGCATGATTTTTGATAAAGTTACATGTTGAAAATCATGATTTTTTGTAATACTTTGGTTAAGTTTCTCATTGTCCATGTTTCAACTTTAGATGGTCAGTAACAAAGATTGTCACACAACCCAAACATCTTCAACAGCACAATGCCATTCTCATCATCCACCTTGTTTTTTTTTCAGTTGAGCTGCATCTGCATTAAGTGTGTTGTGAATTGTTGTATGTAACGACAGACGTTTTTATAGTTATAGATCATTATTCTGTTCACTTTTTCCCATTCCAAAGGTTCTCCTGGAATGTGCTGGTATGTCTCAGCCTCTCTTTGTGGTCAAGGGTTCATGTCTGGGCATGGATGTCTCATTGGACTCCGATGCTCTGTCATTTGGCACTGTCTACCAGAGGAGTAGCTCCAGTCGCAAGTTGGTCATGTACAACACAGGAGACATGAACACCAAGTAGGTTTATGGACTCGTTTCATTTTTTTCTTACCTCCTCCTCCTCTTCTTCCTCCTCCTCCTCCTCCTCCCCTCCCCCTAATCCATCTTCTTTTTCATCTCCTTCTTCTACAGGCCAATCGTGTATTATTGGATGGTGTTGCCCGTACATTTTCTTATTCTCAATTTCGTTCTATCCTCTCCCTGCTCCTACTCTAATCCTGCTGTTTTCATGTCCTTGTTTATTCTGTCCTGGTTCTTCCATTGTTCAGAGAACAAAAATGGCATGCACAAGTAGGGATCAAACCCATGCCTGCCGGAGTTGCATATGGATCAAACCCATGCCTGCCGGAGTGGCGTATGGATCACTTGGTTGTGTGGATTCCTCTTATCATTCCAATCCAAACGGATTGCAGGGCCGGCAAGCGTGGGTTTGATCACTACTTTTGAATGTCATTTTACTTCTTATCTCAGACTTGTTTTTCTGGTACTGTCTCACAATCTTTCCTTGTTTAGTCTTGGACCCTGTAGCCTTTAAAGAGTTGATATTAGTACTCGATTGCATAATGTCTCTTATTCTATTGCAGACAAATTTTATCCCATGACTAAACCTGTTGTTTCCCATTTTCCAGGTTTTGTTGGGATATTAAAAAGTTTGGCCCCGATTTCTCCATTCACCCTGTGGAAGGTTACATCACACCCGGCATGGAGGTCACCTTTGATGTGGAATTCCATCCACAGTCCATTAGTGGTGATGTTCGATATGATGTGAGTTTGTCATCACACTGTCGTAGGCAACTGTCCATCAATCTCAACAAGTTTTATTTTTAGTAAATTGTGTCTTTGAAAAAAATGGTGTCTGCCCAGAGTGGTAGAACTTCACAGTTTTTATCAATAAGAATGTATTCTAAGGTCGGTTTCGAAGCAGATAAAAATAGAAGAAGAGGATTGAATAGGTATAAATCAGAAAAATCCTTTCTGTAGACATCCTTATTGCTGAGAGGGTACACACAAGGGCTACAGTAATTTATTTATTGGCCTGTCTTTAATTAATACTGTCCATCGATCTAGACAAGTTTTGTTTTGAGTAAGTTGTGTCATTGAAAAAAATTGGGCGCCTTTAATGAGAATGTCCCTAGTGCAGTGGTTAAGTCACTTGCCTTTGGAGGTCTGGGTTTAAGTCACATCTCATACCGTATTTTTTCTGTGTTGGAGAGGGCATTTTAATTTTAATTTTTTAACTTTTTCAGAAAACTTAGATTGAAAATATCAAATCTGTATCTTATAAGATATTGGATCTTTTAGTAAGGTGTAGATTTGCATCAGCGGCAGTGTAACATTGTTCAACATTAATAGCTGAACAATGCAAATATAATTGTTTTATTGTGAAATGAATAACAATTTTATTTTTAAACCAATGATTATTCTTCAATGATACAGAAACTGAAATGCAAGTTGGATGGAGGACCTCATAAGCCTGTGACCTTGACCCTGACAGGATCGTGCACGGGTATCCCACCAGTTAAAGAAGTCCAGAATTTCCAGTCAGTGGTGAGACAGGCAGACACTAAACAGCTGATGATTTCAAACAAGACCAATCAGCTGTGGCTTCTTCGTCCAATCATTGACGGCGAGCACTGGACCGGTCCCGTCACTTTCCAGGTGGAGCCACAACAGACTAAAGGTTACGAGTTGACCTATCACCCCCTCACCATGACATCGGAGAATAAGAAACATATGGTGAGGGAAAATTAATCTTTTACGTCTCGCAAATGATTGCATTCGGACAAGAAAATTTGAAGGGTGTCATCACAAAACACTCCTTATTCAAAATAAGAAAAATCATTGAAATATCAATTTAAAGAGTAATTGGTGATTAGCAATATTCTGTGTATGATATGCAGTCTCTGTGTGCTATATTTTTTCTTCTAAAGTTTCGCTCTATAGCAGGTTAAGAATCATGCATTTTGTCTGCTGAACACAACTTGCATGTGGAGCATTTTATGCTGGAACTCTTTATTCATTTACAAATATATTATAAACAATTCTTCTGTTGCAGGAGCATATGATTGTAGAAAGAGTGTCATTAGATTTGACTGTGATCGATATATTTTTTTTTTTAAGTTTGAATTATTGTACGATACACAAGTTGAATTTATAAAATGATGTCTTGTGACTGTCAAACATTTGAGCACTGAAATGAATGTCTACTGTATCTATATACTCCCTTATGTATTTGTCAAACAACCATAGACTGTCTTTCCATAGATGATTTATGATGTATTTTGGTCTAAATCTGCCAGGGTTCCATTTTCTTCCCTATGCCCGATGGGTCCGGCCTCCTGTTTAACCTGACTGGCTCGGCAGAGCCTCCAAAGGTCTTGTCCAAGATTCAGAGAGATGTTCCCTGCAAGACAGGCTATACAGAGCTAATCACTGTCCACAACTGGCTCAAGAAACCCCAGAGGTATGGTAAAACATGGGCTTATTACTACACAGAGCTTAATACAACCATGAGTTCAAACTCTGCAAAGTTTAATATTGTGATTGCCATTAGATTGATATGGCATATCTGGACAGAAATATTGATCACTCAGGCAAGACCGTTGATCAGAAAATGAATAGGATGAATAATGACTAATAACAAACATCAATAGAATAACAGTGCCCAATGTGGCAATTCTCTCAGTTCTTGTATTATAGCCGGGAGGTGACCAAAGGGCTACATTAATTTGTTTATTGGCCTTGCTTATGATTAATACTTTCTTTATTTATTTATCAATAACATTTTAGTACCTTTCGGTGTAAGGTTTAATGTTTATGATTAATACTGCTCAGTGAATTGCTCATGGTGTCAATGAAGAGTTGTGGACACAGTGGGTTGATCACCTGCTTGTCTGAAATTCTTTGATCCACAGCAATTTCCAACCTTGTGTTCAGCCATGCTTGGTGGCCGGGGTGCCTGCATTTATGTTAGGTATCTTGTGTGCCTTTCGTGGCTGAAAATGGGGTATTAATAGGGTTTGAAAACCAATAGTTTCCTTTGATTGATTTCATTTCAAATGAATTTATTATGTCCATTCTATAGATGTTTCTCACGCATTATTGGAATATTGTGTTTATTCCCCAATGTGCACAGAAGGTCCTGGGTTCGAATCCTGGTGGCAACATGAGGATTTTTTCCTATGGATTTTCTCAGAGTTTTAAGACCCTGTGGATTCTTTATAGAATCAAGTCTTGTCAGTCTGGACTATGCACCAGATGTCACGCCTTTGATATGACCTATAATCTTTCTTTCTTATCCAGTTACCTTTTACCATTACAGTGTAGGGCCAGCACCATGAGGCTGGATTTCTCTGGATTAAGGTATTAAGCCAAATAGGTGATCAACCCACTGTGACCTTTGTGGTAGGAATTTAATTTTGCCTGGACAGCGGCCTTGCGGCCTACTTTTATCGATTTTAAACTTCCAAGGGTTCTTTAACATGTGCTACGTGCACACAGGACCTCCGAGTTTATCGTCCGATAGGACTAGGTTCTTGATCCCACTTACCTGAATATGATCAGGGGAGTGGCTAATAGGTTTTCACCAAGTTTAAAGGAGAAAAATACCCAACAGTGTCGCTGCCAGGATTTGAACCATGTACCTTTCGCTTCAGAGGCAAGAACCGTACCTCTGCGCCACTGGGACCCCCTATGACCTATAATGAGGGTGTAAAACTAATAATTTAAAACTTTTAAAAACTTTTGTCACTATGGTTCACACCTTGTTGTAGTGGGGTCACTTGCATGCTCTGATGACTCTGAGAGCCATACCAGCAGGAGCTAAGCTCCTAGTAGGGACATCCATGCTGGACAGGTCAAGGGGGTAGGAGCCCAGATCAATATGGACAAAGGTCTGGTAGGAGGCTTTGAGCCACAGTGGGCTGATCCCATACTTGAATGAAATAACTTGATTCAGAATACAACAAACAGTTTCATGTAACCTGGTGATTGATTTACCATTTTTTGTTATCTTGTGTTAGGTTCCGTGTGAGAACTGAGTCCTTGAAACCCGACAAGTTAGATCCAGGTACTACGGTAAAGGGTGTGGAATATGTTGACGTCCCAGCCAACAGCAAGAAAGACTACAAATTGTCTTTCTATGCCTACAGGGAAGGCCAGACAACTTTAAAGGTCAGTTATAACTCAAAATGTCTGTAATATACCCATAGGACCATTTTGATTTGACCAAATTTTATCCTCATCAGTTTGATTTGGCTCAAAAGTCAATTAGCCAATTAGTACCCTCCCATCATTACCATATGGCTCTCCATTCCTCTCTGTCACCAGTCTTTTCCATCACCTCTATATTGTTCTTCACTCCCATCCATTTCATCAGTCTGTTCGTCATCTTTTCTCTGTCTCTCTCTCCTTGTTTTTTTTTCCATGTAATGTCCCAGTTGAAACCAGATGGTCCATATTTTGTTGCCTCATCGCATGACTAATAAATCTTCCCATATATTTTGTTTTATTGACTCATTGTTTCATTGGTGTCTTTTTGTCTGGCTTTCCCCCAACCTTCAGGTGACCTTCATAAATGAAGCTACCGCAGAATTTCAGTTTTACGAGGTCACCTTCCGTGCAACCAAACCAAGTACAATCTCCACAATCCACCTCACCACGCCGGTACGACAAAGTACTCCACACACCATCACAGTGGACAACCCCTTGTCGTACCAAGTCAACTTCTCCATCAGTTGTTCGGTTCCTGAGGTCCTCATGCCAAACCAGCTCACTGTACCTGCTAGTTCTCAGGTGAGAAAAATGGAGTTACCTATCTTACCTGTTAAAGGGTGTAGAGAATGAATGGTTGGATCCCATACCTTGAAATTGAAATAGTTTGATGCAATCTTTTTGTCATCTTTTTCTCCTCCTCTTCCTTTGTCCATCTCCTCCCTCTCATCCTGCTCCTTGTCCTTCTTCTTCTTCTTCTCCTCCTCCTCCTTTTTCGTCTTATTTATCTTCTTCTTCCTCTTATCCTCCTCCTCCTTCTTATTCTTTTTTCTTTTTCTCCTCTATAGGTTTCTTCTTCATCTTCATTCATACAATTCTTTTGTTTTTTAAAAAGGTCTACATTTTGTTTACCAAATACTTGATTTTACAGGGTCACTTTAGTTTTGAATACCAGCCTCTGAAAGTCGGTGAAATCCAAGGTCGCCTTGAGCTGAACGGTTCTGACCTTGGCCTGTACACATATGACCTGATCTTGACAGCGACCCCTGGAGCGCCTGAGAAAGCGATATATTTCCGTTGTGGTTTGGGTTCCAGCAACATGCAGGTTGCCAAATTCCTCAACTTTGCCAAACAGAAAACAGACTACTCTTGTAAAGTGAGTGTGAATATTTTCAAAACCGGTGTTTTATCTCAAACCTATCATTTTGCTATTGGCCAGCTTTTGTCATTAGAAAATATATTGGATTTGCCACCCTTATTAAAAACAAAACAAAACAAAAAAAGGTAAATAGAAAAAAAGCCGCTGTAATGATTAAGTGAGTAGAAAGTACATGGCTCGTAATATTGAATTTCCTGAAATTTTGTGATTAAAAAGGGAAAGAAATAAATGACTGAAATGATGCTCAGTGCTCTATTTTTTTTATTGTTTTTATGATGGATTTTTTTTAAAAGCAAAACTTTTCCAGTTTGGGCTTTTTTAAAGCAAAATTCATTATTTTTAGCTATCACCACAAACATTCTCAAAATGTATTTTATAGTGATGAGGTTTTTATAGTCTCAGTAATGTGTAAGGCTTGGTTCTAATTGCTTTGCTTTACCCAAATGATTACTGTCTTACAACGAAGAAAGTAATCTGTTAAACTAATGGCCTGTGCAGAGAGTAGAAAAGTATCACTTGTCTGTTAAATGCTACAGACTCTGCAGTAAGTGACAGCACTTTGGGTCACAAGGCATGTGTAGACATACTTTATTAAGTTTCTATTTATCAGTGTTAAAGTGTGACTCAACCAATTAACTATTTTCTAGGTAGTGTCTGCCCAGAGTGGTAGAACCTCACAGTTTGTAGCAATTGCTGAGGGGGTACCCACAAGGGCTACAGTAATTTGTTTATTGGCCTGTCTTTGATTAATACTGCTCAGTGAATTGCCCATGGTGCCAGTAGTTGTGGACACAGTGGGCTGATCACCTGCTAGTCTAAACCCACTTTAGAACTGAAAGCACTTTCTATTCTTTTAACCTTTGCCTTCCTCATTCCTCTCCCTACAGATTGACAACTCTGACTTCCATGTAGACAAATCAGTGGCTGCTGCTCCAGGGTCAACGGGAGGTACAGAGGTCGCATTAGAGGTCAACTTTGAGCCGTCTAAGCTGGGAGAGCAGCGTGCCATGCTGACCGTATCATCCCAACTGGGTGGAGAGTATGTGTTCCCTCTGTTTGGTACCTGCGTTCCACCCAAACCCCAAGGTCCCTTCATCATCAAGGCCGGGTCTACGACACCCATCATGTTCCGCAATGTGTTTGGGAACACCACGCCATTCACATTCCAGGTAAAATGAATTGTCTCTTCCCATTTGTGATGGTTATTTTAACGCACACCTCGGCCTGGAATTTGTTCTGTTATCCATTCCGATTTATACCACCACGCAATGTTGTGGCCAGCTCCATGTCCAGCATTGCCGAACACAGTGCTGGGAAACCTCTTGATCAGGTAGATTGTTTGGTTACTTAATTGTCCGATTGTAGCCTTTTAATTCTGCACTTGCTGTTGATACCAGATGAATGTACATCCTTGAATGGCCACAAGGCTGCATGAGAATTAAGTTGTTTTACGTTAAAGCTCAAGCTAAAGTTGAATAAGAATTAAAATTTTGTTTCATTTTTTTCTCCAGGTGGACAACCCACTTTTCCATCTGACCAAACAAGGGGAGTCAATTCGAGCACACAAAGACCATCGAGTCGTCGTTGGTTTTGACGGCAATGACAGTGGATCAAAGGCAGCTGTCATGGGAAAACTCATTGTATCATGTGCCAGGTCTGCTGGAGGCAACTCCAATGTCCAATGGATGTTTTATCTCAAGGGCATAACTCCGTAGACAGACAACATGTGATAATTGTAGACAGAGAAGTTGTGATGATGTATATGTAGTATTTAATGCCATGTTTTTTTAGATGAAGGAATTTTTTTGTTTGATTTCTTGTATAGAAAATTATTTTTTTGATAATGATATGAGTTTAAAAGAAGTTATGTGAAAGCTTTAGATTGAAAAAAATGCTGTGATATGAATAAAATAATGGGGACTTCATCATTTTACTTATGGAGTTTGTAATGACTTTTGGATAAATTCGATGTTTTATCATTGATATGTATGTCACCTACTTATTGACTAGCATTCCGTCCACTTCTTTAATATATTGATTTTTTGGGGATTTTTTTTTATGAATTAAAAAAAAATCTTTTTTGTTAACCGTCTAGACACATTTTAAATTTATGATGTTATAAAAGGTATTTTTTATATTTGTTTTATATGTAGTTCTTTCAAATTCCTTTTTTTTTGTATTGTCTTACTTTAAAAAGTTTATATTTGTAATTATAAAACAATTTCTTTTTTTAATATATATTTTTACATGAACTATATGACTAAAATATACATTTTTTTAAATTTTTGAAGAATTTTATCCTTGATTTTTATTCTTCACTCAGTGATATTTTGTAATGATTTACGACAAATGTTAAATAAAGTTCTGAAGTGTCTTTATTCGTCTTTTCCTGTTTTTATTGACTTAATGTTGGATGTGGTCTGTGGTTAAGGTTTGGACTAGGGCAAAGAGGGAAAGACAAGTGAGATGGGAAAGTGTTTGTTTTACTCCTATATAACCCATTGTCGTGAGATGTAAGGACAGTAAACAACTACAAAAACTACAAGCTTGCAAGGTAGGCCAGATGATATGGCCTTACCGATCTTATTTGAATTTCAGCTCAAGGTGAGTCTGGAGGAGGGAGATGTTTCATCTTAACAATTTGTGGGCTGGATTTTCATTCTAATCTGTGAAGCTGAGAATATTACAGGGATCGATGGATCCACTGAGGTTGCACTCAACGAAAAGTCAGCTCCAAAGAGGCAAATGAAGGGTTTGACTGCAAAACGAGATATATCCAAATTCCTTGTTTTTAGTAAATTGCCAAAAAATGTGAAAGATATTAATTAGCAAACAATGATTTTTTTAAAATGTAAGGCTCTTTGTCTTATTCTTTCTTTCTTATCCAGTTCCCGTTCACCATTCCAGTGTAGGGCCAGATTTCTCTGGATCAAGGTATTAAGCCAGGCAGGTGATCAACCCACTGTGACCTTTGTGGTAGGAATTAATTTTGCCCGGACCGTGTCCTTGCAGCCTACTCTTATTGATTGGCCTACTCTTATTGATTTTCTTATTGAGTTTCAACTGCCAAGGGTTCTTTAACGTGCGCAATGTGCACACAGGACTCCGAGTTTATCGTCCGTCTCTGATAAAACTAGGTTCTTTGATCCCAACTACCTGAATAGGATCAGGGGAGGGGCATATATGTTTTCGCAGAGTTTAAAGGAGAAAAATACCCGACAGTGTCACTGCTGGGAATCAAACCCAGTACCTTTCACTTCAGAAGCGAGAACCGTACCTCTGCTCCACTGGGACCCCCAAAAGCTGTAGAGTAAGGTTACTAAAAAACATTAAGGTTTTGGTGGATATAGGTTTTTTTACGGCAAGTACACTTGCACAACACCAAGGACTTGCGCGCACAGACTTTAAAAATGTAGAGGGAACATTGGTCCTGACCACTCATTATGTATTCGCTAGTTGAGGACACGGGGACGGAGGTACCAACCAAAGTGGTGGGGCTTAACTATCAAGGCTCCCCACCAGGCCTTTGTACACATCTGTCTGGCCTTAACTCCTAGCTCCTGCTAGCAAAAAACCCAACCACTCAAAGTGGCCACGTCGGAAGCCAGTCTTTTTATGACGCTGGTGTTGTGGACTGGGCCAGGGCGCCAGAAAAATTGACCGTAATTTGGGCATCTTTTGATCTTTATCGCCGTCTATGAATGGCACCCACAACCCATCTACGGGCGGTCACAAAGATAACGCTTATTGCTGACGCCGAGGAAAAAGAACGACGGAACTAACGAACAATAGAGATGAGATTCTTTAAAATTTGCTCTCTATTCTTATTAGTTATTCTCCGTCGTCGTTTTCCTCCGCGTCAGCAATAAGCGTTCTCCTGTGGCTGTCCATTACGCTTCAGATTTCTTAACTTGAGTCATAGCACTTGTATACTGTGTGCTGTCTGCGATAAGCATAATATTGTTAAATGTGCTAGTACTTGTTTCCAATCCGAACAGTCTTGTCCGCACGTCTGATAGGACACAACTAAAGACAAGGGTGGGGTTTGGTTAGTTCAATCACATAGCACACACTGTGTAGTGTTGAAGGTCAATATGGATTGCGAGGAAGATCATGTGTATAGGAATGCCGAGATATTGTACTCATATTATAGACTTAATCACTCTTTGGTGAAGGTAAGGGGGAAATGTAGTGTTACCAATGATACTATATAATAATCATTGATGTTACTATGTGTTTTCAAGACGAAGTCACGTGATACTAAGCTTATTCAACAAAATTATAACGGTGCAGTATTTCCCAAAACTGCAATTGTCCGGCTTTTATTTATTCACGCTTTTTTAGTTGCGTGTCGTGAAGAAAATCGTTACACACTTTGGCGCGGTGCAGCCAACCCCACACATTATGCTATAGCATTTTACACATTTTAAGTTAGTGATTTTACGCCCCCTTTGACACTTAAAGATCATTTCAGAGACTGGATCTCCTGTTTATAGTCTATCTCCAATTGGAATTAAACCTGCACAGCTGGAAAAAAAGCCTTTCAAACTCTTTGACCTGACCGGGGTTCAAACCGTGGATTTTCCGATTTGTAAGCGAGTGCTTTACCTACTACAATGCTACAAGAGTGGGCTATAACCTTTATACTCCTTGAGCAAGTGCTTTACTGAAAAGGGCGTAAAACTTATTAGGGCAATGTGTGCGCTAATTTTTTTATGAAAGGAGAAATGGGCGACTAAACTACTGATGAAAAGTTTGTAGTTTTTTTGGGGGGAAAAACATGAGGTGGGCGGACATAGGCATGATAACACTAGCTATCATCAGCCTCGAATTTGACTTTCACGCGAGACGTCGACAATTAAAGAAAGACCAGAAGACTTTCTTTCTTTATAAATAACCTTTTAGTACCTTTCGGTGTAAGGTTTATGCATGATACACAAACTTCCGCCATTGATCCCTATTCAGTGAC
>JARBEQ010056311.1:0-14910 GCA_030265355.1 Tritonia tetraquetra | reverse complement strand
CCCCCGCCCCCCCCCCCACGTTTCAAATATCAATCACATTTGAGAGAATTAGGCTAAGTTGTTCCCTTGTTTATAATATTAATAAGTATCGTAATAAACATCAAACTTGAAATTGATAACCCAAGATGGACCACGACCACGCTAGGCGTGCTCACAGAAGTCGAGTGACTTGACCACTTAGCTACAGACGCCCCCTTGTTGAGATAAGTTTGGAAAACGATACAACTATCACCAAAGGGATTTTTTAAGAACGGTGTGAAACCTACCTTTTGACCAAAGCAGAATTTTACGGAGGGGGCCCCAGTGGCTCAGAGGTATGGTTCTGGCATTTGAAGCGAAATGTACCGGGTTCGAATTGCATCGGCGACAGTTACTGTTTTTCCTCATAAAACTTGATATAAACCTATTTGTCACTCCCCCGATCCTATGAAGGTAGGTAGGATCAAGAACCTAGTCATATCGGAGACGGACGATAAATTCGGAGGTCCCGTGTGCTAGTTGTGCACGTTAAGAACATTTGGCAGTTGGAAATCGAGAAGGCCGCATACGGTCAAAATTAATTCCTACCACAAAAAAGTCACAGTGGGCTGATCACATGCTAGTATCTTGATCCAGAGTAAATCCGCCTCATAGAGCGGGCCCTACACTGTATTGGTGACAGGGAACTGGATAAAAAAGAAAGAAAAAATATTTTTTTGACGAAGGAGCAATAAAACGATATAGAAAATATGTATAATATATATAATGATGCCCCAAAAGCGTTATCATCATCATCATCATCAACCTTCATCCTCATTGTAGTCGTCATCATAATCATAATCCTCATTGTTAGCTTCATCCTTATGATATCACCATCATTGTTTTCATTATCATTATCCATTATTTTCTATTATCCATTTGTGACAAGTAGGATCCAACCAAGACTGAGGCTATTGTTGTTATAATTAAGCTCCATGAACCCAACATGAAGTCAAAATCCCACTGCGCTTTCAATTTGTTGTCAATGAAATCAAATAATTTGTTGGACTTTTTCTGATTAATTTTGTTTATAGAGCTCATGGTGCTGATAAAGAACAATGTGGGCTGATCACCTGTATGTTATACATTCTTGGGCCTGTGATATTCAGCTAGCTATTCAGCGTTGAATATGATCAAAAATATAAATAAAAAGGTGAACAAAAGATGGAACGAACAGATGTCTTTCGAACTCTCCATAATAATGAGTTAAATTTAGTGAAATGTAAAAAAATGGCAGACAAGTCAAAGCGTAAACGAGATGATGGTTCTCCGGAAACCAAAGCGAAAGCAAATGATGAAAGTGATGATGAATGGATTGGACCGAGTTTAGATGAAGCAATCAAGAAAAAGAAAAAGAAAAGTAAAAATAGTTTTAAAAATGGGGGCGAGAATAATGTCACGTCGTTAGAGTACAAAACGAAAGCTGCATATTTTCATTTTTTTTAGAAGGAACTTGAGTTGGGCAGGGATGAAAATGAATGAGAGTCGAGAGTGAGAGGGACAATGATCACTTGGTGTAGATTTATTTAGGTATCTTCTAGTCTATATTTAGGTAATCCTGGAGAATACTATCATCACAGGCTGTCATTTTGCACAGTCCCTGCTGTAAATAATCCCAATTTATTATTAATTATTATTATTGATTAGGTAGGGACAGCGCCCCGCTGTAAACTGTAAATAAGTATTCACAATTATTATTCACAGCCCCCCTACCCCTCCTGTGAATATAATAAGAAAAATTATTCACAGCCCCTCCTCAGCTAGAGTAAAATTTGGGAGAACTCGCCACTGTGGGCTTTTTATTTAATTTAATAAATCCTTTAAATTTAAAGTATACTTATATTATCTTATTATTCTAAGTAGGTACAAATAATTGACACATTTCAATGTGAGCAATTTGATGTTAGATTTATCAATAGCAGCATCATAATCATAATAAAGAATTCTTTCGGGTGCTGAAATGACCTTTCTGTGTCTATAGGCCTAGTGCCCTAAAACTAAAACACACAAAAACAAACAAACAGAGCATTCTTTAACATACAAGTGTATTTTCTTTCGTTTAGCTCTGGCCTTTGAAAAAGTTTACCTTGATGGTCTACCTTGTGCTGAGTACTATGAAAAAAGTTACATGCACAGGGATGTTGTCACTCATATTGCAGTCAGCAAGTAAGGTTCTTGAAATATTATTTTGTTTTGTGACACATTTATATAATATAATATTGTAATTGTTGTCTTTGTCTTCAGTGCTTTTAAGAAAACACTTGATACTGCTATTGTGTCATGTTAAGTTGGTATGCTTAGTCTTCTTAGCTTCTTCTGCGGAATTCAATTTTAAGCTTTATATAAAAATTACAATGTACATGTTTGAATATTTATGAATGCTAATATTTTATCCTTGTAGATCAGGATTTATCATCACAGCAAGTTGTGATGGGCATGTGAAATTTTGGAAAAAATGTGAAGATGCTGGCATAGAATTCGTCAAACACTTTCGGAGCCATCTTGGTAAGAATGTATCATGATGCTAGTTTGTCGTAGCCTTCTTTAATCGTTGCAATTCATGTTGCTCTTTTATCTAGTTAAAAATTGATATCAGTCAATTAAGGATAATGGGATCTCATGATACAAATTTTATTAGTAACAAAAATACAGATAACATTTTTTTTCCCTTTATAAAACGTCACTGTTTTTGTCCCTGCAGCATGAATGATAACCCAGCGTTGCTTGGAGTAACAGGGACATGATGTACCTCTATTCAATTGTTCATCAACCCATTTTGAAAAACTTAAAAGAAATTTTAGATTTGAGACAGAGAAACGACAAATCCACACAAAATGTTTTTCGTTGACTGACTTTTATTTTGGACTCCTAAACAGTACACACTAGAGTGTTATTGTAACACAACCAACATGATACGATGTGTTGACACATGACATGAATATTTTCCCAACAATGACATCATTTTATTATATGCATTAATGGAGCAAAAACAAAGGTGTAAAACTCATGTGGCTACACACTTATTGCTATTCACAACAGCAAACAAAAACATAGGTGAACTAAAAATATCCTTGTTTTTCTTCGATGGAAAATAGAACCGTTACATTTTGTTTGTGGCGATTATTCTCAAATTACTGAATTTTCCAAAGCTAAATAAAGGCACTAAAGAAAAATATGCCTTATAGTCATGCAAAATTTCATAGATGCGCGTCACCTAATATAGTCTTGAGGTTTAACAGAAATTTTAGTGAGTCAAAAAAAATTATATTAGATAATTCGAAATATTTATTTTAGTTCATGGTCTTGACAAAGGTATTTAGTGATGTAGAATATTTACAAGTTAAGAAAAATATACCTAGTTTGAATTTCATTTATTGCTGATCTGTGCTTTTTTCCTTTTTCATTCCTAAAGGCACAATTGAAGATTTGGTCCTTTCTTCCAATGGGGAATTGTGCACAACAGTATCTTCAGATAAGAATGCCAAAGTTTTTGATGTTGTCAATTTCGGTAAGAAACCTATTTTGTACAGAATTAGCTCATGACTACCTTTGCAGCATGGATGTGATCAAGCCATACTTAGCTTACTCCAAAGTACCTTTGTCACGCATGTGTGACTATGATTATTATCGGCTGATAGTGATAGAAAGACTGTATAGATGCAATTGCAGTATTGAGAATTTGTTTGACCTATCAATCTACTTTCATTTCATACCAGAATGAGCTGCCTGGTGTAAATGGTTATTTACAGTACAGTGTAAGCCTTAGTAGACATCCCGTTTTCCTGGCAAACAAAACATGGATAGAAATGTTTTTGATCAGTTTTGCCAGCCCATTGCATTGCAATTATGAAATTTAATTACTGTCCAAAGTGGTCATGATGATATCACTTCACTAATTTGGGATTGTTTTCTTTATGTGACATATTTTTTGTTGTTGTTGTGTTGATGGAACTGTAATATTATATGAATGGTGTCTCCATCCCAAAAACATTTCTAGTTATTTAACTTAAAACAATATAACGACACACAAACAATTTTGTTTATTGGAAATATAACGCTTAAATCCATTGTGAATACTGTGTTAAAAAATGATGAGAAAATGATACCAGATAAAAAAGTTAAGAATTTTCTAAACCAGCATACTTTCTTGGGTATCTATGCCTTAATCTTGCGTTGTCTATGACTTAATCTTCCTTGTATTTAACTTTTCGACATGAAAAGTAAAATAATTTTTTATTTCAGGGTCACTTTTGCTTATAACATTATGTATCACGTGCAAATTATTTGGTAAATTTCTTATTATTGTTGATCAAACATCATTTCTTTGTGATATTGTTGAGTTTTGTTTTGATTTATACTCCTTTGATTTACCCAGATATGATCAATATGCTTAAATTGGAGTTCCACCCTCAGTGTGCAGGATGGTTGTTCAAAGCAGGAGATCCTATCACTGCATTGGCCATGTAAGTTTGAATCATGTCTTAATTGCTCAAGGATATACAGGTAGATTAGAATGTCTCTTCCATTCTAAATATATTTTGTTAAGCCGTAAAAGATGTATTTGTATCTGCTCTTGTAACAAACCTGTTTATTTAATTAAAGAGTTCAAAGTTTGAATGTGTAGTAGGACTGGAAACTATGTTATTTTATTATTGATTATTAGACAAAAATTTGTATAGAGAAAATACAAAGTAATGAAATACTCTCTCTGTTTTGAGTTGAGTATTGATAACTCTACCAGAGGTAAACTCATTTCAGTTTTATGTTAAGTACATTTTACATTCTTTTCAATAAGTCTACCAATATTTTCATAATGTTGATGTTTTCGCCACTCAATTTCTCATTTTTTGTCTAATATTATTGGATCTTAGAGCATCATAATATGTACATCTTCTGCTAAAATTGACCTTCAATTCTTTTTCTACCAATGTGATTGCAAAAGTTGTGTAATCACATCATAAGCAACATAAAGACATGATTTTTAGATGTCATTCAAGGTCTAAATGCTGGGCTGATCTCCTTCATGTCCCGATTCCCAATCTGTAGAGTTTCAGGATTTTTGTTCTGCTATGCTGAGTGGTTTGAGACCACTGGGAGGAATATAGATGCCTTGTTTTCATTCAATTCTGACCGTTGGACTTGGTCCAACATCACAGAGTAGTACAAATAGATAATGAATAAGAGCAAATGAGACGGACAAAATTATGTCATTTTTCTCTTATTATTTTGTAGAGCAGAAAAAGACACCCCCACAGTTTACATTTTTGATGGCAGAGGCACCAGCACCCCCCTCAAAGTTCTGGAGAAGCTTCACATTGCCCCGGTCAAAATTATTAAGGTGATTTTGAATATTGTCATAAAGACTTTTTAAAAATTGATTTGATTGCATTCGTTTGGTTATTGGGGATACTTTTTTCTTGTTTTACTTGTACTATCTGTTAATCCTGTACTGTATGAACTTGATGAACCTGACATGGAAGCAGGAAAGATGACTTAAGAAAAAGTATGATATTGTAAATTTGAAATTGCAATGCAATGTTGTACTATCTGTTAATCCTGTACTGTATGAACTTGATGAACCTGACATGGAAGCAGGAAAGATGACTTAAGAAAAAGTATGATATTGTAAATTTGAAATTGCAATGCAATGTTATCTTACATATATCTTTTTTTTTCCTCCACAGTACAATCCTCAATTAGAATTTGTTGTATCAGCAGATTCAAAGGGCATGTTGGAATATTGGTCAGGCCCAAAGACAGACTATGTTTTTCCAAGAAATGTGCAATGGGAGTTTAAAACAGATACAGACTTATTTGAATTTGTAAAGGTATTTTCGTCTTCCTCTTTAAAAAAAATGTTTTTAGATGTAGTTTAAAGACAAGATTTTGTAAAAGTCTGTGTGTCTTTATTGAAATAAACATGATCTGTAAGCTGTCACATCTGCTTTGCATGGTCAAGTGATTAAGTCATTTGCCTCTGCAGAGTTCAAATCCTTATTGACCATACCGTAGGGGAAAGGGAAATTATTTCGTTGGTAGGATGGCAAGCGGTATCCAAGGAGACAATTTCTATCCTCAAAATAGCATCTTCTGGGTTGTGTAGGGCTAGTATCACTGTTTGACTTGCCAAAGTTAAGATTTCATTGCAAAAGGGTTGTATCATTACTTGCTTTACAATCAAACATTATCTTTCCTCTAATTTACATACTTTTTACTTTAAATGGATCTATTATGCGCGTTACCAATGCTGACAACGAATTTTAAATCCTGAATCGATAGATCCGAGAACTGCTTATTGATAGCAGAAGTTGTTTCCAGTTACTCCTCCTTACTCAATCAATCGGAATGCAAAAACATCAAAGAAATTTTCTGATTGGTAGAAATCTTTAAGGCTGTATAGTAAATTGTGTTGTTTTTTTTTCTATGGACCTCTCAGTTTTGAAGGATTTGATATGGAAAATTAGAATGAAACATTAGATTTATGCTGAAAGAATTTTAATGTGACCTTTCTGTGTTGAAAAACTCATCAAATAACAACTTTTCTCACCTTTTGTATTTATTTAGTGGGAGAAAAAAAAAGTTTACTACATTTTCCCTCCGTTGTCCTCATTATCATCACAGTATTGAAACTTTCTTTGTTATTGATTTTGTGTTTTTTTGTTTGTTTGTTTTTCAGAACAAAACGATACCAGTTTCACTTGTATTTTCTCCTAATGGCCAACTCTTGGCTACCTTAGCAACGGATAAGAAGGTACCTACTTGTCTTTGCTGATAACTGTTATGACAACACCATACCATTAACAATAGTGTAGCATCATTTGTCAGACATAATGACACAATCGGTAAAGGAATGCTCCCCCCAAAAGCTATGCTAGAGAGTTTGATGCTCTAAAGAGTCCTGTATTCATTATGAAATATATAGGATGGACAAAATGTTTCTGAAAAAAGAAAGATATGAAGATGATAGTCAGATAGTGAGGCATGCTTAGTCTAGTCCAGATATTTTTTAAAAAATGAGAAGGATGGTGAAAGGAAGAAAGGATTTATTTTGCAAAGTCAAGGAAACTTTATGTGGGTGAGGAATTGCTAGAATCAATACTGCGTTTACATTTGATAAAGGTAAAGAGCTGTTACAGCATGTGTCATGAGACATGTGTTTTTTTTCTTTCAGATACGCATATTTAAAGTGCGTTCAGGCAAACTGTGGAAAGTCCTTGATGAATCGAAAGAGCATTTTGTTCAACTACATCAGGTACTAAAATATGAGGACAATGGCTTTATCCTCTTTCTTAACTTACTGTGTTGGGTTTTTTTTCTTCATATTTTCATGCTTAATTTGAAATGGTGCAATGTATAATTGGTAAATTATAGTTTGTTTGCGTACAAATGAAATATAACTTTTCTTATAAAATTTAATTTAGTTTCCTCTGAACATCATTTATGACTCTTTCTATCACTAGTTGGAGGTCTACGTAAGGGTGATGGATGCCAGCAGTGCCTAAAAAAAGATAATTTTCAACCTTTCTTGTGGAATGATTGTATTGGACAAATTCAGTTTAATATATTTTCATCTCTAGTTTGATTTGATGTTTTACCTTTTTTTTGTCACCAGACTAAGCCAGAGATCCCCAACATGGAATTTGCACGTAGGCTGGCAAATGAAAAAGAACTTGAAAAAGCAGATGCAATTCATCATTGCAATTTAGGTATATTTCATTTTATTTTATCAAAGGGGTACTTGTTATCATTGTGATGCTTAGTGTGTCATTAAAATATTTTTGGATGTAGAGGACCATTTGTTATCTTATCATTTTTCTGGTTCTGTATTTTTACTTTTTCATTGAATTCACAGAAAAGACGAAAATACCAGTTTGTGGGTTTTTTCCTAGAGAACTCACTGAAAATCCTAATGTAGCCCGTGATCTAAAGCTCATAGCTCACAACATCCTATTGTCAAAGGTTCTGAACAACTGTTAATTTGGTGGTCTTTCTGTACGTTTTTCCCCTCACAATTTAGGTTATCATAACCACACAAATTTGATTAAGTTTACGTTGTCCTCTTTTAGTTTATCATTTTTTTGTCCCTTGTTCTTTCTGTAATGGGAAAGAGTTACGTGTCTTTTATCATTTTGTTGACTATTTAGGCTTTGCTCTTGAAAATGTCACATTGAGTGAATCATTTGTTTTTCAGTTTTTGATGAAAGTGGCTACTTCCTTCTCTATGCAACGATGCTGGGCATCAAAGGTAATGCACAATTTGCTGCCCACTTTTGTTTTGTAAATATAGCACAATGCAGTCTTATTTCAATCGCTGAATGAATTTTTCAATGGCAGTATCAGGTCTGATTTGATCTATTTTGGTTATTGATAATAGACGAACCTCTGTAATATTGAAGCTTGAATGCTTTTGAGAAGTTGGGAACACCTCTCCTTTACGTTTGCAAGTAATGATGAAAAAACAATCCTTTAACCCTACAAGCATCAAACAGTAACTTCTGTGGCCTCACAGAAATTTGAGCATTTATGATAGGAAACCATTTATGATAGGAAACCTCTTAAAGTATTAATTTTCCAAAAGGTAAGAGAATGTACCATACAAGGAAATATTTTGAGCATGATCCATTGACCTTGAGCCCATAGAGTAACCCTGAAAGGTCAAGCCCACAACTAATCAATCAGTTTTGAAATGAATTTGTGAGAGGCCTAGTGCTTTTAATTCTGCTTATTATAAACTTTTATAATAAATGAGAGAATTGTTACTCATTCAGTTCTCTACAAGAAAATATATACTTTTATGGATCTAATGTGATTAGTTTCCGTAAAATTATGAAGTGACATAAAAGAGCTTAATTTTTCACTATTGATCAGAAAGTCTCTTCACTGAAAAAATCGTTTGTTTCACTGATACTGTCAGAAACATTTTATAATCGTTCCCTCAATGGAAATACTATAACGTTATTCACAGTTTATGAATCTGGAATTTCAACAGCAATCCACTGAATAGATGTAGGCCTGTTTGATCACCTCAAGATATTGATCTGGTCTTATCATCTCTACTTTCGCTTCTGATTCGAACTCTTGATCTCCATCAGCATTAGTTTGTCAGTGACACCTATGAAATCAGAATGTTTGAAAAAAAAGTGATGAACAATCATGCACTTTTATTTATTTTAATGCCTAATTCTACATCATGAGACTAAAGGTTTGTTGAAATAGTTTCATAGCTTTGTCAATTGTCTGAGAACATTCACCAAATGTATTTGACACGAAAGATAAAACAAAGCAAATTTGAGCAAAGAAGTGTAATGTGATTGACCGTAGATGAGAGGATCATTGTTTCAGATAATGAAAAGAATCTTAGCTCTCATTATTTTGTCTCAAGCCGCTGAAATCTGTACCCTTTTACTTGTAGATGTTGTTGACGTTTTTATATTTCTTTTTTTCCTCCCAGTTGTAAATCTTCAGACCAACAGTTGCCTTAGGTGGTTGGGAAAGCCAGAAAACACTCGTTTCCTTCAACTGGGCTTGTTCCAAGGCGCTGGTGCCCCCAAACAGTCGGTTGATGCAGAAATGGTAGCATCTGATAATCCGATTTTGGCAAATGTATTTGTAGATCCTATCGTGGTATGCACGGCTTTCAAGAAGAACAGGTTTTACTTTTTCAGTAGGAGGGAACCAGATGATTCACGCAGGTATATTAGCACCTCATTAAAATTATGTTTTCAATTGATCTGTTCACATCACCTTAGACAACTGCTCAAGTTGTTTTTTTAAGAACAAACTCATAGATAAACAAATCTTTCAAATCCATCACTTTGCACTTAATTGCATACCTTGCTTTTGCCAAGAAATGAAAAATTGATTTTGAATAGCTTTTATGAGTGATGAGATGGTTTATTTGCTCTATATAATTGGTAGCAATTTTTGTATCAATCAAGTCACAGCTGGAAAAGTAATTTGTAATGATTCGTCACCTGTGTGATCAAATCTATTGCAATGTTGGGCTAAGACATCTAGGCTCTTGAATGAAGATATATAGAGAAAACATGTTTTTTAACATCTCAATAAATTGTATAATACATTGTAAGAGATCTTAAATATTTTTTTTCTTGATGTTGAAATTGAAACATATTTTATATATCCACAGTATTGACAGTGACAGAGACATATTCAATGAAAAACCTTCTAAGGAAGAAATTGTTGCTGCCACACAGGTGTGTATATGTATATTTATATGGGGTGTGAGGTCTTAGCTTACCACTTAAAGTACAAAATTATATTTTCCCACTCTCCTGAAACAATCACAGAGGATATAATCATTTTTGTGTTTTTCAGGATGCAGCCTACATGCGTCTGGCCAACAGCTGCATTCTCCATACCACAGCAGGAGATATTCATTGCAAGATTTTTGACAAAGAGTGAGTGCTCAAATATTTGTTTCTGTTACCTATCCCTTGACTAATCTTTCGATGTCGTTGGGGCACCTTCAGAGAGTCTCTGTCCATTGATGCTCTATGGGATTCTGCAAAGCTCATCCCTGTTTGCTCTTGGTTGTCTTCCTCGCATACAGCTTCCTTTGACTCACTGACTGTTCCTTGCAGAATTTTTTTTGCAAGGCCTAATGTGGGAAATGTGACCATACCATTTAATCTTACATGAGGATATCATCATGCAGCCCTATGGCCTGCAGAATTCTCTTGCGGATCTCTTCGTTTCTCATATGTTCAGAGTATTTAATACCTAGGAGCCTCTTGTAGCACCTCATTTCAGTTGCTGATACGTTTTTGTAGCTTGGCTGTCAAAGTCCCAAGTTTCGCAAGCGTGTAGGACGAATGACAGGGCCAGAGAATGTCGTAGGTGAATTTTGGATTGTAAGCTGATGTTTCTATCTCTCCAGATGGCTTGGAGTTATTAAAATAGCTGTTGTTTGTGCAAGCAATTCTTGTATTCATAGCATTTCCAACTTTGTGTTTGGCTATTCATGGCAGACAAAACACCTGCATTCATGTATAGGGATGCTGTGTGCTCCATTCAGAGTTGAATAAAGGACTGAACCCAATATTGTGCCTTAATTAAATACAATCCAATAAACTAAGATAAATTCTTTCTTTCTTTATCAATAATCTTTGTAGTACCTTTTGGGGTATGGTTTTAAGATGAATTGTGAAAGTAACTATATCACAAGGCCATGGAGCTTTCCCTATACTGAACAAAAAGTTAATAGAAACTGCATTGTGCTCATTTCAACTGTAAGAGTTGTTTTGTTATTATTATTCTTTTAAAAGTGTTATGTGCAAAATTTAATCCTATTTCTTAAGAAGTAAAGGAAACAATTAGAATTCAATTACAACTAAAATTGAACTGGTTTTTTTTACATTAATGTAATGAAAATGGAGCGCTACTGATGATAATATGGATAACATTTTTTACATTGTATGATTTACAGATGTTGCAATGGGACATAAATTTACCTGATAATCATGAATAAATCTTTTTTGAATGATCATGGGCATAATTATCTACATCCATATTTATTGGTCTTTTGTTTCCCTCTGCAGATGTCCCAAGACTGCTGAAAATTTCTGTGTCCACAGTCGCAATGGTTACTTCAACAATCACCTTTTCCATCGGGTTATTAAAGGATTTATGATACAAACTGGCGATCCATTAGGTAAACAAGTTATTGTATGCTAACCACATTTTTCTTTCTTTATTTATCAAGTATTGTTGGGTGTCAGATTTATGAAAAAATGTCCTATGTTCACCGTTACAGCTGTTTAGTTGCGGGCAGTTGACTTATTTATACCTATACTTTTTTTTTGAATTCTCATGGTTTATTCTTCTAAAATGGAGTTAAGTTGTCACTAAAAGGACTTAAATCGATTGCTCAACCATCGGTACCTCACATCAATCGTTCACATGCATATTAAGGAAAGCAACAGAGCAAATAAACAAAAAATTACGCAGGCTACTTCATTCACAACACCGGTTGGCTCCTGGTGGCCCCAGGATAGCCACCCAACAAGCAATCTACTCTTTGTTTTGTGTCTTCTTTTTCCTTTCTCCTCTCATCAATGTATTATTTTTAAAGTGTGTCTTTGTTTCCATCCCCTCTGAGAAATGATAGAATTCATGAAGTTGCAGTTGGGGATTTTAGTGTTTTATTTTCACTTCATTATGCAGGCAATGGAACAGGAGGAGAGTCAGTTTGGGGTGGAGAGTTTGAAGATGAATTCCATCCCAACCTGCGTCATGACCGTCCATACACACTCAGCATGGCTAATGCCGGAGCGAACACTAACGGATCTCAGTTTTTTATTACTGTGGTTCCAACGGTAAGTTTTCATTTTTGCTCTAAATTTGCAAGATCTAATTTATCCTTTTCCTGACTGTATTGCCCAATATCGCCTTTGCCTGATGATGACCACATTATGTTTATCTGCTACACCAACGAATCACTTCTTTTTCTGTTGAATTTTAATAATTGTATGATTTTCATGTCACACCGATAAGTTTATTCAGGTGTTTTTTTTGTTGATATTTAAAAAAATTAATATAATCAACCATCATTGTTTAAAAAATGTTTTTTTTTTTTTTTCAAAATGAAGTACTAACATTGAAATTTATTACTACGGAGTTTTATAAGTGTCTTAATAAGGTTTGTGTGATTTTAAAAAAAAATGTAATGTAGCCAAAAAATGCCTGTCAGTGAGTTAAATCGAATGTAGCTTACAGACTTTCTTTATTGTTTGTAATCTACTAAGACTAATGAACAAATAAATCATGTTTTCCTTTTTTCCATGTGCAAAAGTTTTATTTGTCGAGGAAGATTACTTAAGACATATATACTTCAGATACTTTATTAAATTTGAATAAAACCTCAATAGGGAGACTTCATACGCAGGTGTCTTGTTAACCTTTACCGCCACTCGCGGGTAAAAAATACCCACACTGTCTTTAAATGAATAGATACCACCTATGCTTCATCTATTCATTTTTCTACCTGTGTATGTTTGTTATAATTATTATTTTTATTTTTTCTATCAATCATCATTTTATATGATTTTTTTTCATATCCATGTGAACTTCGTTTTGCTTAGCCACTTGCAGGTGTTTTTTACCCACTGATATGTGCAAGAGGCCCAAAATGTATGAATATTTGGTTTTTCATCTTTTCTTATGCTGACATATTAGAATATCGGGGAAAATAATATGTTAAAATTTAAAGAGCCTACCGCTGAAAAAAATAGGGGTCATATGGGTCAAAAACACCCGCGAGTGGTGAATAGGGGCATTTTGAGTGTCAGTAGGTGAAAAACTACTGCAAGTGGCGAATATGACATAACTAGCATGTGTCCGTAAAGGTTAAAAGAAAAGACCGGTTATAATAAACTGATGTTCTTTTTTTTATTCCACAGCCTTGGCTTGACAACAAACATACCGTGTTTGGACGTGTGGTAAAGGGTATGGAAGTGGTCCAAAATATCAGCAATGTGAAAGTGAATGCCAAGACAGATAAACCTTATGATGACATCAGAATCATCAGTGTCTCTGTAAAATAAACCATTTGTCATACACTTGTGCTTTCACTAGTTGTATTCTCTGAAATATTTTTGTTTTACATGTTTTGTTTTTTCTGTTTTCCTTCCTTGCCAATGGTGAAAAAGAAAAGAAGATTAGGCTAAAATAGGATTAGTAGTTTGAAAAAAATAAAGCAAAGTTAAATTGGTATGGGGGGGGTGTGGGGGTAGAAAGGTTTGTGCGAAGACATGCCATGGCAAATTTCCTCAATGTGTGGAGGGTGGCTTCATAACCTAGTGTTAGCGCATTCCCTTTGAGTGCAGATGGTCCTGGGTTCGAATCTGAGCAGCGACATGGGGATATTTTCCTTTGGACTATATGAGAATTTATGGCTTTGGCCTTGTGGATTCCTTATGGAATTAAGTCCCATCAGAGATGGACTAATAAACGAGGGGTCCTGCCTTTGATATGACCTATAACAAATTGCCAAGGGCGTGTAAACAAACAACTTTTTCCCCCTCAATATCTGGAGAGAAGAATAAAGTTGTAAATATATAATGACAGAAGTAGAATTGTGAACTTCAAGATATTCAATGTTATTGGGGAAACACGTTCTAAAAAAAGTTTTACACCCTTTTTAACACAGAAAGTTCATATCAAAGGTGGTTCAACAGAACCTAACATCAGCCAGTACCTCCACATCCAAAGGCAAGTGACAACCACTGTACTGTGGAAGCGCCTGGAACATTTTCAACATGACATGAGAAATGGGTTGCTTATTTAAAATTTAAGGACTGAAAAAAATATATTGTCCCAGGCTAAAGTTATTAGTTTTATGTGCTATTCAACAGACTAAGGTCATCTCAAATGCACCACCGACTCCTCGGGCAAAAAGTGGTAGTCAGCTGTTGGAATCCTGGCAGCGTTGTTTGTTTGTTTGATCATGTCCCATTAATACCGCAATGCAGTGTTGGGGCCAGCTTCCTGGTCTGCCACAAATGGTGCATACCGTCACATGCTGCAAAACAGAGCTGGAAATGCTATGGATCCAAGGATTTCAGACAAGCAGGTGATCTGTCCACTATGCCCATCATCCTTTACTGGCACCATAAGCAATACACAGTATTAATCATAAAGGCCAATAAAAAAATTACTACTACCCTTGTGGTCACCTCCTCACACTGTGAAAACTGGGAGATAACACATCCAACGAGCCCCACACCTGTTTAAATCACAATGAGGTCTTGAAAGGTCTCCAGTTTCCTTCTTTTTTTTTTTTTTTCAGTAACTCAATTATACAGTGTAGTCCGGATTTATCGACATCGGGTATATCGACATTTCTGATACATGGACACAATTTTAAAGTCCCAT
>JARBEQ010056200.1:0-14911 GCA_030265355.1 Tritonia tetraquetra | reverse complement strand
CGGGTACTCATTTACACCTGAGTCGAGTGAGGTAAGCAGAGTTAAGTGCCTTACCTAAGGACACAACGCCAATGACAAAGACAAAGACTATGCTAATTAGTAGAGAACCAAATAAACATGAAATTAAACTTGAAGGAGAGGTATCGGAACAGGTTGATAGCTATAAATACCTAGGAGTAATGATAAGTCAAATGGTAGCCTGAAAAAAAGAAATAAATCAGAGAATTAGCAAAGCAACAAAGGTGTATAGCCAACTTGAAATTCCTTTATTGGTAAGAAAGAGCTAACAACCAAAAAGAATTATTCAATTTTTAACTCAATTTATTGCCCAACTTTAATATATGGAAGTGAGTCATATACACTAGACAGTAGAGATCAAATCAAACTACAGGCAACAGAAATGAAATTCCTAAGGAGATCGATGGGCAAAACAAAGAGAGATAAAATCGGAAACACTAGGATTAGGAAAGAAGTACAAACTGAAAGTCTGGAAATGAAAATTGATAAAAATCAATTGAGATGGTTTGGACACGTAAACAGAATTAAAGATAACAGAACAGGAAAAACTACCTAGAGTAGGATGCAGTTTCAGAAATAATAAAAAAGAGAAGATCTAGGCTTGTAGAAGCAAAAAGGAGGCCACTGAATAGGGATCAATGGCGAAAGTTTGTGGATCACGCATGAACCTTACACCGAAAGGTACTAAAAAGGTTGTTGATAAAGAAAGAAGGGCCACATATCTTATTCAAGGAAAATGTGTTATGTGGAATTGAATAGGCATTCATAAATTAGAAGATAAATTACCCCAGAAGTTAGTAACAAATTAGTATGTGCCTTTGAGCTATCTAGATTGGATTACTGCAACTCAATACACGATGGGCTACCATCAACTCATCACACCAAATAACAATAGATACAAAACAATGCAAGTCTAAAAAAAAATACATAACTACATTGGTTACACATTAGATCAACCATCCAGTAAAAAATCTAACATACCAATGTCAAAATGAACATAAGATACACCCAATAGATCATTACGCTCATCAAACAAGAAACTCCTCCAAAATCCTAAAACCAACCTCAAAACATTTAGCCAGCGAGCACAACCATTACAAGCAGCTGAAGTTTGGAATACTCAACCCCTGAAAATACAACATGCAGAATTTCTAGTATTTGAAACCAAACTTTTCCTCAACATTTCTCAAGCAAATAAATGCCTTTAAAGAATAATTTATACTACCGTGTTTTTATCAATCATGAACGTATATGATTTATCTTACCAATATGGTATTGTAGCTAAACGTGTTTTAATTATGGTGCATTGTATTATTCTACAGCATTGTAAAAAATGTTCTAAAGTTTGAAGTTTAATGCCCTTTTTAACACATAAAAGTCATATCAAAGGCGGTTTAATAAAACTTGAGAAGATTCCACGTGAATCTCCAGGGCAGAGCCTTGAAAACTCTGAAAGGTCCAGAGAAAGAATTCCGCACAGTCCTCTGAGTCCAAAGTCTAGTGGCTTGACCACTAAGCTAGGTACGCCCCTACAGCATTGTGTGTGTGTACAGTATCTATATATGATTCATGCAGGTTTCATGTCATGCGCCCTGAGCTCTTGGGAGGGAAGGCTCACTATACATTTGCATATCATCATCATTATTGATAGGTGTGATTGTCTTGTACTCGTCTGAGTTGTGGAACAAAACGCGAATCCCTCTAATCACATCCTAGGATGAACATTTAATTTATTCTTCTACCCAGGCGATAGATATGGGCGCGTTACTAGTGCAATGGTTAGGTCAACTGCCTTTGGATGTGGAGGTCCGGGTTCGAGTCCCGCCTGGTATAGGTGTTTTTCTCTGGCCCTTTTAGTCTTTGTATCCTAATATGCATCTGGAATGAAATCGAATGTGGTTTTGAACGCGTGTCCTACCCAACCTTTAGTAAACTGTGCCACAATATGAATACGATGCATTGCACACCTACACACAATTGGTGTTCATCTCTTTACATTGACAATGTACCACAAAATTCAAACACTTTATGAAATGATAAATCCTGATATCTGTGGTGGAGGAAGTAAACCGTTGGGAAATAATAGGTTGTCAATCATTATACCCGTTACCTTAGGCATGAATACATTATGTGGCTCTTATTTCAACTTTTAAGTTATGATTATTAAGCAAAATCGCATACTGTTAACAATATTGGTATATCATTATTAACTGCTAAAGACCAAAGTGAACTAAAATGTAATTTTGTAGCCAGTAATAACAATATGCACCCACAGGTATCTTATTTCATTTCATTTCTTATTCATTCATTGCTTGTATCCATAAGAAAATGGCATGATATGTAGAAGCAGCTATACGTCTAAGTGTTATTGAGTGTGGTGCTTTCATTACAAATTGATTTTCAATCATTTGAAAATCACTGTGCTGACAGATAAACAGAAATTCGTTAATTTTATAGAAAGTCAAGACCATCCATTAATTGTTTCCAGCAAAAGAAGTAAGATCATAGGAAATCCTGTTTACATGCCAATAATGATATACTGTGTTGTACAACAGGGCCGTGTTGATTGTGGTTATCAAGGAATACTTTTCCTAAAAGCTGTAATGTATGCAAGTGTTAATAACATTAATCAATGTTCTCTACTCCAACCCACAAAACCTCACCGCAGCAATCATATTTTCATAAAATGTAGGGTGCAGCATCATTACTCCCTACCTCACCTCCAGCCAATTTGAAAATTTAAAAATGAAGACTGAGGCTACCACGCATTTTGACTTTAAATGATCTCCCTCATTCTCTAATACGTAATATACATACATTAATACACATACTCAAACATGCATACACCAACATATGATAACAGTAATGAATGAATGTGGGACTCTATGCAATTACTGCTACATCATAATTGATATCACCAACGCTGAAGCGTCAAACTAAATCAATATACTACTCACTTGATTCGATAATTTACTTTGATCGGTTTTTAAAAGCTATGATTTACAATAAATACAAGTTGGCAAAAAGACATTAGATACAAGATAATATTGATGTTCTTAAAAAGACAAAAGCGTTATCTATGTTTGTGAAAGTTCATGTTGCCAACAGAAGGCGATAATTATGATGAAGTCTTTAATATGATAAAACGACGAGCATTTCTACATTTGATTTTGGTGTAAAAATTTCATTGTCAAAAGTGGGATATCTAAAATTCGTTATAGACCCATTCAACACCGCGTAAAACTTTGTGGCAAAAAGACGTAGTTTTTAGGTACAATCTGAAAAGATGAGCATTTTGTTCGGCTTTGTCTAACCTTTCTGCACCATTATATCTGTTTTGCTTACATTACTTGAGCCAATTTGACGTCAAGAACTGTCACGTGGTGCGCAATTAAATGGGTTTATAGAGATACTTTAACGTGTCACACAAGATGATAGAAAGGTTGAAACACGGAGGACATATTGTTTTTGAACAATTAGCTCTATACTATGCCACCAGAAATAATATTGAAACAGTGGAAAATATAATCAATAAAGAGAATATAAATAAATATATGCATGTGAGAGTTTATAACAGTTATCTGAAAAATGATTCTTGGAAAGGGATCCAAGAGAAGATGAAGTCAAGGAAAAAATGCAATAAAACAATTTTTTGGTGAGATATAACAAGCAGGCAAGTCAAAACAAGCACTAGACGACTAGAAGAAGGTGCAAGCTAATGATGGCTGCCGGATGTTCAAACTCAACGTCTACGAACAGAAATGAAAATATTTAAAACGTCCAATAAAGACAAAAATACAGGGATGCAGAACGTTTCGGGTAAAAACTTTCCGAGATAACCTTAAAATAGCAATCACTTTTTTCCATCACAAAGATATTGATAAAAGAACCCGACTTTCAGAAGATAGGAATGAAAAGTCAATAATAGATTACATAATAGCAGCAATTTGTTTTATAATGCGAATGACGTCAGAGTGAAAAGAGGAGTAGAAATATACAGTGATCACTTTCTAGTAGTAGTTAAATTCAACTTAGCTCTTAACACCAAACCTAAAACACAGAAAGAACAAAAGAGATATAAAATGAAAATAAAAGAATTGAGAGACATTAATACCAAAAGCACTTTCCAAAACTTAATTAAACAAACCATTGAACATAGGACGACAGAAGTGAATATAGAAGATGCAGAAAGTATCTGGTCAATATATATGAAGCCTGTCGAAGAAAAGTTATCGGAGTAAGAGGCAATTATTTTAAAGGACTGCGAGGTGGAATGGTATAGTAAAACAAAAAGTCAAAGAGGAAAAAGAGGCATGGAAGAAATACTCGGCAAGTAAAAGAAGTGAAGACATGAAAGCCTATAAAATAAAAAGGAAGGAAGCTAAGGATGAAGTTAGAAAATCCAAGCAACAACAATGGGAGAAATTTTGAGAAAAGTTAGAAGAAAATTTCAGAGAAAATCATTGTTTCCAATAAAACATGTTAAGAATAAACAAGGAGATGTGGTTAAAAATAATGATGAAATACTAGCAGTGTAGAGAGAATATTTTGAAAGTCTATACAACCCCACCAACTTAACTAATATATACAATACAGAGAACAACAGCCTAATAATAACTGTCCTAATAAACATTGTGGTACCAATAATGGGAAAATAACAGTGGCAGAAGTAATAAATGCAAAGAAGAAAATAATAGTTGGGAAAGCCCCGGGTGAAGATGGAATTTACCCAGAAATGATAGTTAACCAAAGTATTGAAGCAGATAAATTATTACTTAAATTATGCCAGGCAGCTTATAAAACTTAAATAGTACCAGAAGATTGGAAAATGAGCACAATAATCCCTATTTATAAAAGTGGATCCACAATACAATGTGAAAACTATAGAGGGATATATTTACTAAGTGTAACCGGAAAATGTTATGCTAGGATCTTAGAAAAGAGGCTCAGAAATGGAGTGTCAACGTGGATTTAGACCAGGAAGAATTGTACAGTACCATATCCATACACTCAGGCAATTGAGTGAAGCAACATATAGATATGAAAAGAAAGTTCATGCTTGTTTTTTTGATGTACAAAATGCATTTGATTCTGTGAAAAGGAAAGAGTTATGGAAAACCCTCAAAGAAGAATATAATAAGATCATATTATTTTTCTTTCCTTCTTTATCCTTCTTGTTATTACATTTCAGTGTAAGGTTTATGAGTGAAACACAAACTTTCGCCATTGATCTCTATTCAGTGACATCTACTTTGCCTCTACAAGCCTAGATCCTCTCTTTTTTATAATTTCTGAAACTGCAAACTGCCACATTTTCTTTGGTCTCCCTCTAGGTAGTTTTTCTTGCTGTTTACATTCTAGTATTTGTTTAGCGATTCTGCTATCTTTCATTCTGTTTACATGTCCAAACCATCTGAATTTATTTTTATCTATTTTCGTTTCCAGACTTTCAGTTTTTACTTCTTCCCTAATCCAAGTATTTATATATTTATCTCCCTTTCTTTTGCCTATTGATTTTCTAAGGAATTTAATTTCTGTTGTCTGTAGTTTGCTTTATCTCTACTGTTTAGTGTCCATGATTCACTTCCGTATATCAAAGTTGGGCAATTAATTGAGTTAAAAATTGACATTTTTGTTTTGGTTGTTATCTCTTTCTTACCAATAAAGGAATTTCCACCTTTGTTGCTTTGCTAATTCTCTGATTTGTTTCTTTTTTAGACTATCATTTGATTTTATCATAACTCTTAGGTATTTATAGCTATCAACGTCTTCCAATACCTCTCCTTCTAGTTTGATTTCATGTTTATTTGATTCTCTACTAATTAGCATAGTCTTGGTTTTCTTTGTTTTTATTTTCAGACACCTTTTCTTCCATTTCCTGTTGAGTACATTAATGTGCTGTAGATCTTGTTGAGTTTTTCCAAATATCACTAAGTCATCTGTAAATGCTAACATTATTTGCTGAACTGGTTTTAATTTCCACATTCCTACTTTTCTAAGAGTCTGCCATTCATGTACCAAAGTATACATCTATGGAATAGAGGTGTACGCTTGTGTTATGTTCATGGAATCGTTTGAATTACTTGCTGTATAGAAATATGGTGGCTTGCACATTTCTTTCTTTCTTTCTTTATCAATAATCTTTTTAGTACCTTTCTGTGTAAGGTTTATGCATGATATACCAACGTGTGCAATTGGTCCCTATTCATTGACAGCATCTTTGCCTCTACAAGCCTAGATCCTCTCTTTGTTATCATTTCTGAAACTGAATCCTGCCACGTATTCCTGGTCTACGTCTAGGTAGTTTGTCTTGCTGTTTATATTCTAATATTTGTTTTGGAATTCTGCTATCTCTCATTCTGTTTATGAGAATCAGAACATGCCAAAGAGATCTAAAGATGTTTGATCAATTCAAAGCAATTTACTCCCTTACTGAAATAATCAAATTGCAATGATATTATGATATTTAAAAACGCCAATGAAAGCGTTGCAGTGTTAACGGTAACGCTTTCGCCGTGTGCACAAAATGACCTGGGTTCGAATATAGGCGACAAAGTGAGAATTTTTTTTCCTTTGGACTTTCTTTGAGTTTTTATGGTTCTGGCTCAGTGATCTGGTCCTAGATGAACTATAAACTGGAGTTGCCATCATATAACTTTTAGACCTTTATATAACCGATGTACATGTCGCTGCGTCGAGTGGAGACCAAGAAAACACAAAAATAAGTAGGAATTATGAAAGACAATGGATAAATGACAATGTATGTGTACAGAGTTGGAGGGGGACGGGGAGTGGATGGTGAAATTGAAACGAAAGACAGGTGACCGCGAAAGATAGCTGAGAGGGAAAGATGGCATGCATTGTTGAGTTGTATCCTATAGTGGTCTGACAATGTCTACACGTGACAAGAATTTATTATTGCAAGGCAAGCCTCGATGGGAAGACTTTGAAAAAAAAATTGTTTTGAATTGCGATGTACTCCTGAGGGACATTGAAGCATATTTCCATTTTCATTTGTTCTCTCTCTTTTTTCATTTTCAATTGCAGTATATAACACAGTCATGGAAACCCTTTGTAACAGAGACCTCGATGGTAATTGTATAGAACATATTTTTGGCAAAGGATTTCCCAACAAGACTTGTAATTTAACGACTGATGGACTTTTACAAAAATGGCAATCTGGCATTTTACCAGAAATCTCAGACCATAACTTTAAAAAACCATTGATCACAGACCAGGAAGAGAAAATGGTTCGGCTGTTCATCGGAATTATTGCTTGTATTGCGACGTCAATATTTGGCGTCCTTAGCAATTTAGTCAACATCGTGGTATACTGGAAACAAGGACTCAAAGATAGCATCACGTTAGGGTTTTTCGCACTGTCCATTTCGGATCTACTTCTTGTATTCATGCCTCTGTTTATGGGAATACTGTATATAGCTAAGTATGCACTACCAGATTCAATATATGATTTTTCTTCCATGCATTACGTATCTTCCGCTTGGGCTAAGGATTTCCTCTATTCTAACTCATGTTTGATTATCACGTTTCTCTCACTGGAACGATGTTGCTGCATAGTATTCCCCTTTAAAGTTCAGCTCTATTTCACACGTAAAAAGACAGCCATTTACTTATCAGCTCTATACATCTTCCATCTGAGCGGAATATTTGTGAATCCGGCTATTGTACAACTACGTTGGCAGTTGGATCCGGGACAGAATGAAACTGTTAGACTTCGGGTTTGGTTCACTAATGCAGGCCGTCAAATTGAGTTGATTTATGTCATGTTCATATTTTGTATTGTTCCTGTTATTACACAGGTTGTTGTCACGGTCTGTGCATTCATCATGGTTCACGGGCTTCGAAAATCCTCACAATTCAGAGCTAGCTCAACTAGAACTAATACCTCTGTGAATCAGATTGGAAGTGATATTAAATCAGATGTGAAGCAAGCTGGACAGATCTCAAGTCGAGACGCTCGCCTTGTTAAGACAATGGTCTTTCTTGTGAGCATTTTGTCTGCCTGCAATATACCACAGGTAGCAACAACGGTTGCGTGGCAGATCGAACCTGATTTAAGTATTGCAGGGGCGTATCAGAATACCATATCTGTCCTAACCACATCCCTTTTTGTCGTTAGCAACATCAATGCTTCTGCCAATATGATTGTGTATTATAATGTCAGCACTAGGTTTAGAGAAGTGGCTAGGGAAATCTTTTGCCGAGTCGCAGAAAAACAATAGCTTAAACATAGGACCCCATATAACATATGTGGCGTGTTCTGATAAAGTGCAACGTAGGTTGGAATGGATACATTTTGTGATGTTTGAATCAGTAATAAGAGCAGCCATTCTAACTCCGATGATCTTAATATTATGCTAATATGTAAAATGGCTGTTGAGATATTGTCGGGGTAGACATATTGCCTCATGATAATAACCCTAATCAGGTAGACATAGTGCCTCATGATAATAACCCTAATCAGGTAGACATAGTGCTCATTATACTAGGCCTGCGATGATATTTCTTTTCTCTCTCTAAAGCGAATCCTCCGACTTATGTTCAGCTTTGTCAAAAGCAGTCACATATATGCAGTTCTAGGAGTAAACCTCTTCAACTAGTTTGAACAGTTATTGAAATAAGGTTGGTTGACATTATAGACAAGATGAATGAAACGACCTTGACCATCGATCTATTGGGAAAAAGTAGAATAGGAATGTAATAACTTTTGTCCCAATTTTCAAGTTTTTATATTTCTATTTTCCTTTTTACTTGGTCCACAACTTCCATCACACATTTTTTGTGCGCATCAAACTTTTTGAGCTGTGCAAAACAAGTGCCATGCAATGCATGAGATGTGTAATAACATTTTTGCTTCATATAATTGAAGCGCGTCCGTATCAACCGATATGAGAAAACATTGTTTTGATGTCATAAGATAGCATTTGACATGAATGAGTGTTAAACAAAAATTGATTTTTTTTCGTTGTTCTTCTTTTTTAAAATTGTTTTTTGTACTTTGGGCGTTTTAAAATTTTCATTTACTTTTCTACCTTTTGGTTCTTAACTTTCAGCAGCCTTCATTGTATAGGGTCTCCCCAGGGTAAACTTGGATTCGATGACTCAGCATTGTGCCCCTGTGGCACTAGTCCACATAACACAATATTCTCCATGTCCCCTGCCTACAATAAACGTTGCAAATTTAAACCTTTAATTCTACGCCATTGTTAACACATTATAGATCATATCAAAGGTGAAACCTCCTATCTATAGTACATCTCCGATTGGACTTGATTCCATATAGAATCCACAGCTTCAGAGCCATCTGAACAACTCGAGAAAGTTCAAAGGAAAAAAAATACCACGTCGCTTCTGGGATTTGAACCCAGTGCCTTCTGCTCACGAAGCGATAGTGGTATGTACCGCTAACCACGCCCCCCCCCCTCTCTGTACATAATAAGCGAACAGAAAACATCATTGGACATCAGAGGCTATCATCATCAAAAAGCTGTTGGGAGAACCTGAAGATATACAATGGACTGGGTACTTCATAACTAACAAGATTATAATTCAATCTGATTATTAGGTGGAATGAAGAAGTGAAGAAGAGGAGTATTCACTTTATCCTTGGGTCATTATATAGGGCACAGTCGGATAATCGCCTACTTGCCCGAACCAAATTGATTCAAAGAAATTGGTATGACCCGACTCAAGGATTGATTACACGGTGCATAGAAAAGGACTATGAACATGGGAATATGGAATACTAGATCCATTAAGGGTAAAGTTAGTAAATACGTCAATTTTAGGAATAACAGAAACTAAAAAGAAAGGCCAAGGAATAGAGAATCTAGATAGTTGTACACTCGTCTATTCGGGTGTCTATAATAATGAAAGATCAAGATCGTCTACCCCAGGCAATGGTCTCCGCCGAGAATGTCATTGTGCTCAGTCATATTGATCTAGAATGTGTCCTGATGGAGAAGGTCTATGTTTGGAGAAGGAAAGACAGGTCTATGTGTGGAGAAGGAAAGACAGGTCTATGTGTGGAGAGGGAAAACAGGTCTATGTGTGGAGAAGGAAAGAGAGGTCTATGTATGGAGAAGGAAAGACAGGTCTATGTGTGGAGAAGGAAAGACAGGTATATGTGTGTAGAAGAAAAGACAGGTCTATGTGTGGAGAAGGAAAGAGAGGTCTATGTATGGAGCAGGACAGACAGGTCTATGTGTGGAGAAGGAAAGACAGGTATATGTGTGTAGAAGAAAAGACAGGTCTATGTGTGGAGAAGGAAAGAGAGGTCTATGTATGGAGCAGGACAGACAGGTCTATGTGTGGAGAAGGAAAGACAGGTCTATGTGTGGAGAAGGAAAGACAGGTGTATGTGAGGAGAAAGAAAGATAGGTCTATGTATAGAGATGGACAGACATGTCTATGTATGGAGAAAGAAAGGCAGGTCTATGTGTGGAGACGGGGAGACAGGTCTATGTGTGGAGAAGAAAAGACAGGTCTATGTGTGGAGAAGGAAAGACAGGTCTATGTATGGAGATGGAAAGGCAGGTCTATGTGTGGAGATGGGAAGACAGGTCTATGTTTGGGGAAGGAGAGAGAGAGGTATGTCTGGAGAAGGAAAGGCGGGTCTATGTGGAGAAAGGGAAAGACATGTCTATGTGTGGAGAAGGACAGACAGGTCTATGTGAGGAGATGGGAAACAGGTCTATGTGTGGAGATGGGAAGAGAGGTCTGTGTGTGGAGAAGGAAAGACAGGTCTATGTAGGGAGAAGGAAAGAGAGGTTTATGTGTGGAGAAGGAAAGAGAGGTCTATGTATGGAGAAGGAAAGACATGTCTATGTATGGAGAAGAAAAGAGAGGTCTATGTGTGGAGAAGGAAAGACAGGTCTATGTGTGAAGAAGGAAAGAGAGGTCTATGTGTGGAGAAGGAAAGAGAGGTCTATGTATGGAGAAGGAAAGACATGTCTATGTGTGGAGAAGGAAAGACAGATCTATGTGTGGAGAAGGAAAGACAGGTCTATGTAGGGAGATGGAAAGGCAGGTCTATGTATGGAGATGGAAAGACAGGTCTATGTGTGGAGATGGAAAGGCAGGTCTATGTTTGGAGAAGGAGAGAGAGGGAGAGGTATGGCTGGAGAAGGAAAGGCGGGTCTATGTGGAGAAAAGGAAAGACAGGTATATGTGTGGAGAAGGAAAAACAGGTATATGTGAGGAGAAAGAAAGATAGGTCTATGTATAGAGATGGAAAGACATGTCTATGTGTGGAGAAAGAAAGGCAGGTCTATGTGTGGAGATGGGGAGACAGGTCTATGTGTGGAGATGGGAAGAGAGGTATGTGTGTGGAGATGGAAAGGCAGGTCAATTTATGGAGAAGGAAAGGCAGGTCTATGTATAGAGATGGAAAGACATGTCTATGTGTGGAGAAAGAAAGGCAGGTCTATGTGTGGAGATGGGGAGACAGGTCTATGTGTGGAGATGGGAAGAGAGGTATGTGTGTGGAGAAGAAAAGACAGGTCTATGTGTGGAGAAGGAAAGAGAGGGTTATGCCTGGAGAAGGAAAGGCAAGTCTATGTGGAGTGAAGGAAAGACAGGTCTAAGTGTGGAGAATGAAAGAGAGGTCTGTGTGTGGAGAAGAAAAGACAAGTCTATGTCTGGAGACGGAAAGGCAGGCCTATGGGCGGAGAAGGAGAGGCAGGCCTATGGATGGAGAAGAAATGACAGGTCTATGTGTGGAGAAGGAAAGACAGGTCTATGTCTGGAGAAGGAACGAAAGGTATATGTGTGGAGAAGGAAAGACAGGTCTATGTATGGAGATGGAAAGGCAGGTCAATGTATGGAGATGGAAAGACAGGTCAATGTATGGAGATGGGAAGACCGGTCTATGTGTGGAGATGGAAAGGCAGGTCCATGTTTGGAGAAGGAGAGAGAGGGAGAGGTATGTCTGGAGAAGGAAAGGCGAGTCTATGTGGAGAGAAGGAAAGACAGGTCTATGTGAGGAGAAAGAAAGATGTATAGAGATGGAAAGACACGTCTATGTGTGGAGAAAGAAAGGCAGGTCTATGTGTGGAGATGGAGAGACAGATCTATGTGTGGAGATGGAGAGACAGGTCTATGTGTGGAGATGGGAAGAGAGGTCTGTGTGTGGAGAAGAAAAGACAAGTCTATGTCTGGAGACGGAAATGCAGGCCTATGGATGGAGAAGAAATGACAGGTCTATGTGTGGAGAAGGAAAGACAGGTCTATGTCTGGAGAAGGAATGAAAGGTATATGTGTGGAGAAGGAAAGACAGGTCTATGGGTGGAGAAGGAAAGGCAGGTATATGTCAGTAGAAGGAAAGGCAGGCATATGATTGGAGAAGGGAAAACAAACCTATGTGTGGAGAAGTTATTATGTCGACAACCATTCCAGGTCTAAGTGACCACGCCATCCTACTGATCGACGGCAGATTAAGATCTGAGAAACTGAAACAGGTCCCCCATAAAATCAGTATTTGGAAAAAAGCAGACCTCAATTCGATCAAGAGCGTGCCTTCAATCTTCTGCAAAGAACACCATGTGCAAACATGTCAGTCAGTGAAAGATCTCGGGAACTATGTAAATAACCATCTACAGACAATGATGAGGAAGTATGTCCCAACAAAAATATGTTCAGTAAGATTCAACCAACCGTGTATTGATAGCAACTTAAAGAAACTGTCTAGACAAAAACAACGAGCATGAGGTAACGGAAAAACAAACAAATACACGTGGGACCCCTGGTGGTACCAAATACCGTTCGACTCCTTTCTCTGTCGACTCATTTCCAACCTCTCGTTGTCCCCTGGTTGCACTAAGGGATTCGCCATTAAAAAAAATACTCTGATGCTTTCAACTAAAATCATGAAGTGGGAAAACGCTGGATAACGAAACAGCAACCCGTACATTACCAATCATTGCAGCACCTCCAGATAATACAAAAATGGAATAAAGTAAGGGAAATAACAACGTAAATGATTTATGCGTCATGTAATTTGTCGGTAATGTCCCTTAATGAGAACCACTTCAATGTGAGTCAGTGGTAACAGTTGTAGATAATCAATATGTCTAAAATGTACCCATGACGCTAATTTTGCGGTTCATTATAGGTTTTACAAGCACACGATTATCAGATTTTGATCGGAGGTTTCTTGTTGGGGTATACAAATTTATCAAATCATTAATATATCCAGGACTGTCAGAGTGCATTGATTTATAGACAAGTGTACATATCTTATATTGTATTCGTTTGTCAACCGGTAGCCAATGAAGTTCCCTTTCTAAAATTCCACTTGGAGGGTTTTTATTTTGCCTTTTGTTACATTGGCCAAGAGTGCATTACAGTAATCACGTTTAGACAGAATAAGTGAGTTGACTAAGAGGGCTGAAACATCTTTAGAAATCAAGTGCCAATTTGACAATTCTCTTCAAATCCATATACATTTTCCTAATACTGTTATTCACTTGACTGTTAAAGAAAAATCTATGTATACACCCACGTTTTTTACAACATTCGCAAATGGAATACACTGGGCAGTATAAATCATAATCGAGGTCAATAAACAGATCAATGTAGCCCTTGTGGTCACCTCTTCAGCTAGGTAAGAACTGGGAGAATTTACCACATTGGTTGTTAAAAGTGATGATTTGGATTTTCCTAATATTTCTCCACATATTGAATAAAGTTGTTTAAGTGATTTCGTGGTTTGAAATTTATCACAGTAATACTTTTGCTTTGACATTTTTACAACATTTTTCAATGTCGTCATTTCACGTTAGAAATTGTTCAAATGGAAACAAAAACGAGTCTTTTTCCACAATCGTTCCGCCTTGCGCGCCTTCCTCTTTGCCTCCAGGACGTCCCTGTACCATGGAGAAAAACGTCGTTGGCGAATCGATTTAATCGTTACAGGTGCGTGGTTGTCCAGGACGCTTTTCACGCAAGTGTTCCAGTTGCCAGCCGAGTGGTCGATTCGTTTGATCGTAACTCATCTATTGTCAAGTCTTCTTTCAGCTCCACGATGTCAATGGATCGTAAGTCAAGTGAAGTTACTTCCTTCAGTATCCAAAGGATGAAGAGAATATGTGATCACAAAGACATTGAAACATATCCAAAGGATGAAGAGAATGAATGTGATCCCAAAGACATTGAAACGTATCCGGAGGATGAAGAGAATGAATGTGATCCCTAAGACATTGAAACGTATCCAAAGGATGAAGAGAATGAATGTGATCACAAAGTCATTGAAACGAATACAGAGGATGAAGAGAATAAAACGCATAACAACTTTACTTGAGAAACCTAATAAGTCGAAGAATCCAGGTAAAATCTGTAGAAACTTACAAAACCAAGGTGTGATACGACTGGGAGAGCGCCACAAATACAAGACGGAGTGACCTACACCACAGGTGAAGACAAAGCAAATTTACTCAATGGCCAATTCTGCTTCGTTTTTACCATCAAAGACTTGGCAAGCCTCCCTGACCCTATCCCAACCCAACATTCAGACATGTCTGAAATCACCTTGATAATCCACAATGTCCAAAATCTTTTGAAAAACCTGAAGCCAAGAAAATCTAGTGGCCATGACTAAATACCTTATCGTCTTCTACAAGCAGTGGCTGATCAAATTGCTCCTGCGATCACTAAGATTTTTCAGCTGTCATTACAAACAGGAGATGTGCCAGACATATGGAAACATACATTGGTCCAGCCTATCTGTAAGAAAAGAGACAGGGGTATAGCTGCCAACCCACAGACCGATCTCATTAATGTGCATATTATGTTGTAAACTTTGCCCAGAGTGGTAGAACCTCCCAGTTTATGTCAATTGCTGAGGGGGTATCCACAAGGGCTACAGTAATTTGTT
>JARBEQ010055979.1:0-14922 GCA_030265355.1 Tritonia tetraquetra | reverse complement strand
CTGTTTGGTATAGCCCTCAAAGTCATTAGACCACTCAAGCCTCTCCACCACAACAAGGTGTGCCATAAAGGAGAGGACACAGTCACTTGTGAATATAATTCACCATGAAGGCCCCTATTTCTATTAAATAAGATGCAAGAGGCACATTTGCCCGTGTTTGCAAATCTTACAAATCTTATAAAATTTTATTTAAAAAAAATAAAAATTATCATTGTAAAGTGAACCCCATCAGTATCAGCTGGGGAAACAATATTAGAAGCTACTCAAATGCATCTTGAAAAGAAACAATTTACCTATCCAGACAACAAACAATTAAAAAGAGAACAAAAATAAAGAGGATGAACACCCATCCATTATCAACCACTACCTACCATGACCTTAAAAACTTAAGTTGAATAGCTTTATAACCTAACAATAACAATCTCAAGTATTCCACAGTTTAGAGTAAGAGTCGAAGCCGGATGCACACATTCATGTTTCAGTCTTCTCAAATTCTTATTATCTTCACTAGACACACCTTTTTACATTTACACTCAGAACATATAATTTGTGATGTGATTAATATTTGAATAGACATGGTAAACATAGCTTTAAATTTAGATCCAGCAATATTTTGTCCATGTCTAAATGTCAAGAAACTATCTAAAGAAGTGATAGATAGTATGCTCACAATTCACTGCTGTTCATGTTTCAATTTTTGTTTGAGTCCATCTCTTCTTTCCACTACCTGCCTTGTATATACTACACCTTTCATGTTCTCCAAGTTTTTACTTGAGCAGGCAAAACCACACAAATACAGTGAACAAATTCGCAAACCTGAGGAGAGCTCATTAAATGCGATAGAAAATCATTCTGATAATATGTAATGCTTGACTAGTAGTAGATTAATTATTTTGCATTGTTCATGAAGTCTTAGAAAATTATCAATGCTATTGAGAGAAAAATCACATCAGGCTGCAGAGAAGTCTATCTAGCTTATGTTCTTCAATTTAGCTTTTGACTTTGGACTTCCATTTAATTTATGAGCAAAAAATGTTACAAACCAGATTACTTACTCAAGTTCCAAACTTCGATAAATTGAATATTCTAATACTATTGAAAAAAACACAAAACACCATAATATTGAAGATATAAGATAATGGAAGCATGGAAAGTAAAAAGAAATGCACTGAACGGAGAGAGACGAGGTTGCTGCAAAAAGTTTAATAAATATTTATTGTGAAATTAAAGTCCATGAACACAACTTTTCAACATGATGACAATGATGTAGCAAGTTGTCATCATCATCAATACAAATCAAAAGAAATCAAAATGCTGTAAAAAAAGCATAAAATACAATGGATAATAACAATAATAATGATTGCCATTTTCAGAGACCTCCCAAGTTTTAATTCACAAGCCGATTATGGTGTGTATCTAATTTAATTGTAACAGTGAGTGAATGTTCAATTTCCTAATTTTATAATTTCATTTCCGGGCAAAACTATGATTACCTCACTACAGTCGACCCTGCTCAAGCCGATCTCCAGGGAACATAACCCAAACATTGACTTATCTGGAAAAAATTGAGGTAAATAATTATTGAATTACCTCCCTTTCATATAACAACAAACATAAAAGGTTGTCCACTGGTTTTGATTTATTTATTTTTGTTTGTTGTTTTTTTTTTGGGGGGGGGGGGGGGGGGTTATGAATTAAATTTCATTACTATCAAGTATCAGTAATCAACCAACGATTACGACTTGGACAAAAAATCAGAGATCTTTTTTGGGACCTTGTTGCCGTGATGCTACATACATCTCTTCATCATTACCCCCACCCATCGCATACAAGACGAGGCATGTAGTACAGCCGTTGTCTTACCTCACAAACTGGAGAACCCATAGGCAGCCTAACTATAACAAACGTGCTCGGTGTTGCATTCTCGTTTCTCTCTCTCTCTCTCCCTGCCTTCTACATTACGTCTAGTGTCTACTTCGCCATGCATCAGCCTCTACACCCCTTGGTACAGGCAGCGATAATGCTATAATGCAAAAGTATGAACGCCCAGCACATACTTTCTTTTCTTTACGGTGTTTGTCATTATCCGTGCTTATGTAAAAATCGAGTTATCTGCTCGACCTTTATTTTTTCTCTTATCTTCATGTCTCTTGGGGTGGGGGTGGGTACAAAAATCGACTTGATTGAAAATCAACTTAAGCGACATTGACTTAAATAGTGTTGACTGTACAGTGAAAATCTGATGTAACAGGGATTGTGGGACCAGACTAAAATCCCTGTTATTATTGGTATATCCAATACCTGTTATTAGTTATAACAGATATCTAAACAAACAGCCAAATCCTCTACTTTTTTAATCATCAATCATCATGAGCACTGTACACACACTAGAATGACCTCCTCCCCTGTCCTGTTCTTTGATTGCCTTTACTGGACTAGTATTACAATAGCATCGGTTGCACTAGCATCGCTTGTGTGATCATGTTTTCTTTCACTGCAGACTGCACTATGTGGTAAAAGTACACAAGAACAGCTTTTTTTATTAATGCCCTGTTATAACTGATATTTTTACCCAAAAAATGGGGATTTGAAAAATCCCTTTTACTTTTATAGCTGGATCCCTGTTATATCAGGGCCTGTTATAAATGATTTCAACTGTTTATATTTTGAAATAATTTTTAAAGTAATACTAATACACATAATTTAAAAAACGGGTAGGCCTAGGATAGATAACTTAATGAGGACTCTTGATGTGAAATGTGAAAAGTATGGGTAAATATTTTAGTTTTTAGTGAACAAAACTAGTTCATGAAAATCAGAAAATGAATAGCTATCTACAAGTCATCAACAATCGAAGAGAAATCTGTCAGTCTCCCCTAACAATATGTTTGGAGGGAGTTGAAAGGGAAACAAGGGCACTGACAAAGCACAAAAATACTATAAACAAAATATGGTCAAAGCACCAAGTTTAAAACAGGAAACATTAAAGTAACCCACCCATCAAAACACACAACAGTGTTGGTCCATAATGCCAATCATTATGCCAATTGGGCATAAATGATATTTGTTGTTTTGTATCGCATAATGCATGTTATCACCAAAAAATGTTAAGCTCAACCCCATATTCAGCATTGCTGAAACGTGTTCAAAACACTTTGGATAAGGTAGATAAGGCAGGCAGGTGATCTGTCCACTGTACCCAAGCATTGAGTGGCACAATGAGCGCCGGGCACATTTTAAGGCGTTGCTCAAGTTTTGACCATAACAATATTTACTGTTGCCTCAGTGGTAAATCCCTACTGAGCAAATTTTGCCATAATATGACCAATAAATGATATTCACAATTAATGACATTGACATGTAATTTAAATGGAATGTTTGAAATAACAGTTTGATACAGGAATGTTCTTAATAGTAACGTTACCAATTCAATAAAAAAAAATTCCCAAGCTGTCAACCACATACAAGAATGTACACATCTCACGTCTCTAAGAGCCAAAGATTGTGACCTGACCAAAAATGCCAATGACTTAAAAGGAAAATGGTCCAGTTCACAACATCTGCAGGAATTAGACTGTACTGTAAACAACCGTTGGACGCAAAGAAGAGGAAGACCAATAAATGATATTCACAATAAATTATATTGACATGTAATTCAAATGGAATGTTTGAAATAACAGTTTGATACAGGAATGTTCATAACAGTAACACTACTAATTCAATTTTAAAATTCCCATCCTTTCACACAAAATTATTTTAAAACCTCCAACTCTAAGTATCACAGGCCGATTCAATCACCTTTAAACAGAGTTCTTTTGCTAAGTTATAAAAGAACATGTTTCATCCATTCATCGTATTACATTAAGGTAATCAATGTTATTCCTTTTCCATTTCTAACTGCCTTTCCTCTCAAACCCTCATTCCTCTATAAAATCATTCAAAAGATGACCACATTTGTCCACTGACTTTTCAAACAACATAATGTTATATTTATCACTTTGTAAATTACACAAATTTTAACATGAATATTGAAATGACTAAAATTGACTCAATATTCTGGGACGTTATCACAGACCCTTCTATCTAAATATATGTGAAAACAAAAACAAAAATATTTACAAAACATCCATTCAACCCCAAATACAAATTCAATAAAATAAGAGTTGTGAATTTTATTTCAAGAGTTAGTACCAGTATGTAAGACTCAAAGTTGTTATAATTAATACAGTTAATCTCTGAGGATGATGCAATGAGTTTAAATCAAGGTATGGAAAAAGCGTGGCCTCGGTCTCTGGCTAGGCGGTGTTGCCTTATGTCCCGGTGTGGGTTCGAATCCCACTGTCGTCTTTTCCACTTTTCTTTCTAAGGCTATTTTTCTGTGTTTTTCTGGCACTAATACATTTTCCATACCTTGATTTATCATTCTATGGTGCCTGCTCCCTTCCAAATCTTGCAATGAGTTTAGTTTCCTAGGAGTCAAAATGTGAAAAATAAACAATAAAGAGGAAGGCTCATACTCTGTTACCTTGTCAGGGTTCTTTGTTTGTAGTAAATTTGTAGATTTCTATCAACGTTCAAGCTCTCTTGAGGCAATATGAATTAATAATGACATAAAAAGTTTGAATTTTAAATATTCCAAGTGTTGCGAAGGACATTGGCAAATTCATCATCTGTCTCGACACCAAAACTCAGCCCCTCGTAATATTCCTCAAACTCTGTGTAGGAAATGTGCTCATTCGTTTCGTCTTCCCTCACAGATGATAGGAAAGATTTGAGAGCGCTAACATATGGGTCTGCACCTGAGAACAGGAAAAATTATAGACTTGTCAATAAACGTTATAATCTTTGTAATAGGAAAAAAAAGGGGAGGACAAGAGAATGTTTTGGACTATAACGACTAGATTATTAATGAATTTTGATATCATGATAACAGAGGCTCTCTCTTTTAAATGTTTTCACCTTTAATGTTTCCATTGAAATATTTCTTGACATCACTGATGTGAATCACACCTTTGTTGCTACTGCTCAGTTTCTTGAATGCCTGGGGTAGAAGGTACAAAAGAATGAAAGATTTAGAATCCACATGTTAGAATCATTGGTCCCATATATTCTTTCTCTCTCTTTCTCTTCCTGTTTTAAATGACTTCATATCATCATACATAACAAAGAATACATGGCTAACCCATAACATGGCATGTAGTAAGCAACACCAGAACATATTTTTATGTCAACTAGCTTACAAGGGAAAGTTGAAGCAAGAAGAAAGGAATGAACTTTGTTCCATTGTTATTTAATTTTCTGTGTTTCTGAATATGTTTATAAAGAAGGAAAAAAACACAACACATTCTAAAAAAAAGAGATCATTTCTCATGAGAACATCAGATCATAGTGGATGGGTAAGGTTTTCAGTTTTATTGAACCAAACCCAGCAGTGAGAGGGTTAATGCATTTTTGTTGTTGCTGTTGTAGGTACCTTTCTCACAAGAGACTTGCGATATTCATTCATCTCTCCCAAAATTCCGTGCATGTATTCCACATAATCCAACAATTTCATCCCACTTGGATCCAGGATCTCAAACACATCCTCAAGTGTCTGAAACAAAAAACAAAATGTGGGTGAAGTACATTTTTTCCACTGTGGCTCATGAAGCAAGTGATAATTCTCTTTCTGCTGTAAAAAAAAATACCCCTAAAAACATATAATATTGCCACTAGATGGAGAATTTTTTCTAACTGGAGAGAAAGTTCCAGGCTTTTTTGAAGTAACCATACTGTTTCTGAAATGGAGCAGAGATGAGAGCTTGGAAAGGTAAAACTGAAATATATTTATATTTATTCTAGATGTCTTACATCTTGGTCCAAATTGATTCTAAATGTCTTGATTCCTTTCTCTAAGTCATACTGGTCCAAAATACCAGTGTTGTATTGGTCCAACCGACGATACAATCTGCCAAGGCCTGTCACAACCTTTATGCCACGTTTGTAGATCTGTCTGGCAACTTCCTCTACAGATAGACAATTCCGACATGAAAAAATATACAGTTATTGTTCAACAAGTGAGATGATAAATATGATATATTGGGATTTTATATTGTTTACTATTACCATTACAAAGTTTCCACAACAACTTTATAAAAACTAGTAACATTATATTCAGAGTATAGAAAATGAATACAGTCGAAACCTGATCTAGCAGGGATTGTGGGAACAGAGCAAAATCCCTATATTATAACTGATCTCTGTATATCAGTTATCCATGGGAAATATACAAACTAATTTTTAAAAACAAAAGTACCTTGGAGCAAGGCCTGTTATAGCCAGATCCCTATTAAATCTGGGGCTACTCTTCTCATGAAAGCTGTCATCTAACAATACTGTGATTTGCTACATTTCTAAGAAAACTGTGTGTAAATACTCCAGCAACCACAAGTAGTTTGTGAATGCTGCTATTTTGAAAATCCCTACATGTGAAACACACTTTACAAATTTGATTATGGTTAAAAATTATACTCAATGAAGCAACTGAAAATTCAACTGTGGTCAAATTTGGCACAAAGCCCAGAGTATTTTGTTCATCGGCCTGTTTATGATCATTACTAATCATCAGTAGTATTGCTCATGGTGCAAATAAAGAATGATGAACACAGTAGGCTGATCACCTGACTGTCTAAAATCCCTGGATCTGAAACATTTTCTGCTCTAAGTCATGATGCTTCAGTTAATAGCAGGTGTTTTGTGTGCCATTTGTAGTAGAACATGAAGTGTTTCAGTATTCATAGAGCTTGATTAAACAAACAACACAAAAAGTGTTCAATTTTTAAAAAATTACCTTGTACCCCGTAGAGAAATTCCCTGTTATCAATTTCGAGTTTACTGGGCGCATGGGCTCTATCATCATCATCTCTTTCTTCTCTGTTTAAAAAAATGTAATTTATTGGTCTTCTGAAAGTATCATCTATGTTATTAAAAAGTTTGAATTGTCAATAATTGAAAGATGATGTCAATCATTTAAACTGACTTGAAAGTGTAAAATCACAATTACTTAACAGTTACCACATCAGAAATAATATACATGATAACAATGTAAATAAAAGTATGTCCTTTAGAGCCTTTAAGGCACATCAGAGCTTAACCCGGTTTTGGTAGCGTGAAGTGGGCAGGTGACAATTTCTGGATAGGACGCTGAATACTTCTACACCTGGGTCGAGTAAGGTAAACGGAGTAAACTTTCTTGCCCAAGGAAAAAACAAAGTGCCTGAAGCCGGACTCAAACCCACAACCCTCGTCATGGAAGTCTGTAGTCTAGACCACCTCGCCTCCTATAACAATGTAGTAAGGATCACATTTAATAATGACAATCTATGTTGCATACTCAATGTTACAACTTACAATAATATATCTCTCTCGCTTTCATCTACATCAGTCACTCGTAAAACAATGGCTTCATTTTCAGCCAGATTTTCCGTCAAGGCAAGCTGACCTTGAGTGGGAATTTTTAAATTTGAACCCTGAAGAACAAAAGAAATGAATTTTATTTAGAATATGGGTAACTATCAATCGTAATCAAAACTTAGAGCTTGAAAAACTAAGGATATAAATCAACATCCCACTATGTCCATAATCCTGTATTCTTATATGATCAATACATTGAACAAGACTGACTTTCAGCAATAATAAAAACCAAGAAGTTGTCATTTGCAGCTAGAATGGAGCTAGAATAACACACTATGATCAAATAGAAGACAGTAAGAAGAGGAGGGTGAGAGAGGGAGGGTATGAGGTAAGAAAACCGTAAGATGATAGTAAAAAGACAGTGAAAATGGTAAGAAGACTGTAAAAAGATGGTATGAGGACAGTAAGAAGAGGAGGGTGAGGAGGATGAAGCGGCTGTAAGAAGAGGATGAGAGAAAGAGTGAGTAGGATGAGGTAAAAAGACAATATGATGATGGTAAGGTGAGGAGGGTAAAGAGGAGAATGAGGTAGAAGACTGTAAGAAGATGGTATGATGACGGTAAGAAGAGGAGGGTGAGGAAGGTGAAGCGGCTGTAAGAAGAGGATGAGAGAGGGAGAGTGAGTAGGATGAGGTAAAAAGACAATATGATGATGGTAAGGTGAGGAGGGTGAAGACGAGAATGAGGTAGAAGACTGTAAGAAGATGGTATGATGACGGTAAGAAGACTAAATGATTCGCTTAATGATGTTTTATCAACTTTGATATTTTTATGAGTTTCTATAATTGTCTGTGGTGACTTTTAAGGAATTATAAACGTAATATACAATTTTCATTACAAACTTGTTGATATTACATACCGAGTAAATATCTGTTAGGCTGTATGGCTTTCCCTCCTTCGGGCCTGATTGGTGCAAATACTGACCCCGATAGATGAATGGCATAGCTTTGGCACTATAAGAACAGATCATGTACTTATTAAACTCATATAACTATTACTACCCCTTTTTTTTAAAAAGCAGATCTATTTTAATCAAGAAAGATGATTTTGAGATATTCATTAAAATGAGTATGTCTGTGTACATGTGAGTACATATTTTGGTGCTTGCATAATGCATTTTGATATAATGTTAGACATTTTCTTCTTGCATTAAAAGATTCACTAAATCAACTTGTACACAATAAATAAAGAATGACTTAAATTGCCATTTGGGATGATGGGGCCACTGCTCAACCCAGTTTCAGTAACTTTTCACCAAGTCAGGGAGGTACCAGTCAGGTAGGAGTCCAAGATAGGTACCTCCCGACCACGCTGGCCAGGGCGCTCGAGGGGACAAGTAAGAATTTTAGGAAAGGAGGTTGATTTACTCCAGTTTACTGACCAAACTCTCAGGAGGGAATTGGTACTCAGTACCCATTTCCACACCAAGGCAAGTCGGGCAAGAAAACAACAAAGTGACAGAAGTAGGACTGAAATATATGATTCTAGCAATGGAAGTCACCTATCTTAACCATTTTGTCACTTTACCTTCACTTGTATGCATGAGACAATGACACGTCATTTGACATTGTCTGTCTAAGAGCCAAAACTTTTTTTCTTTATTTACCAATTCCTGTTATACCTTTTGGTGTCAGGTCTACGAGCCAAAACGTTTCTCACTTTATGTCATACCTTTCAGCTACCTGCCAGTCTAGCAGTATTTCTAGAGAAATTATATTTCTTCCAGTACTGACTGCGGTGGCTGGGACATGTGTGCAGAATGAATAATAGCTGCATACCAAAAACACACTATACACAAACAGAGCTCAGAGGCGGTCATTGTGGAATAAAAGCCTGCTTAAAAAGATGCAGAACCATCAAATTCAAAAAGAAGAACATCCCTTTAGGCAAATCTTTTTCATAACTCAAAGAAGACCATGCTTAGATAATAGAGAATTTAAAGTAGAGGCATATGTACCTTTTTCCAAACTTTCTAAATTCATACACAGTCATAGTTTTATCTGCATCAAAATAGAAACCGGTCAATTCTCTCATGGCATCTTGAGCATTTCTGAGGAAAGAAATTCATTACTAATAATGAAGGTCATGCATTGAGTATTTCAAAGCATCATTATTCTTTAGAAGAGGAAGACAATGAATACAACCTGTGTATGTTACTCAAAAGTAAACCAAACTTTCCACCACATGTCTATTTTGTGATAATCCTAATTTTGCTCAGTCAGGAAGCAATTTAAGTATGTGAAATATCACAGTGCTTCACAATAGAATAGTGGACATTAGATAATCACAGAGAATAAAAAAATAAGTTTTCATTAATAAATGATAAAAAAATGTTTTTATCACAGAAGGGGACTGGACAAGAAAGATAGAAAGAAATGAAAGAAACAAAAAGCAGGGGGAAAAAAGAAAGAAAAAAATACCCCTAAAAAACAACAAGACATACCGGGTAAGTATTCGGGCACCAAATCGAACACGTTTGGACAACAAATTTTCTGTGGCTGTTGAAGTAGTACTTATTCTGTGAAAAATCAAAATCACAGTATACGTGAATATTATTCTTTTCATCCATACAACAGACTAAAAAAAAGCTCTTTCAGTATTACAAATGACAAACAGGATGTTCCTTAACATAACAATAAAATCTATTTCAAACATTGATCCTGAAGAGTCATAACTACATGCAAATCCCGAAATCATTTTGAACTCTTGACCAAAGACTTTTTTTATGCCTTCAACAGAAGTTCAGAAATTAGAGATCTTCAGAGATCTTAATTTACATTTAAAACCCTCTTCCTCTGCCGCTCTATTTCAAGAGGGTCGTTTAAAGAAACGAATGGCAAAATAATACATCAATTATCACTGTATGAACAAATTTAAAGCAAATTAATTCAATGAAGTTATATGTGCACGACAAAACATTTCTGATACAAAATATTGCATTTTATTGTCAAACAAGTTTTAAAAAACAACAAATAATTGAATTTTAAAAAAAATGCCCTGAAGGTAAAACAGGAATTGATCAAAAAGGAAATAATTTCAAAATGACAATACATAGAGGAGGGGGTTCTGAATGTATTGTGTATTACAACGTACAAAATATATTTTTTTAAAGGGCATATACTACTGGTACCTGGAATCATGAAGGTAACGATTGCTTCCCCTTCCTCTCCTTGCTGAAGTCGTGTATGCTCTGTGTGTAGATATTTCATCTTGTTGGGGATCACTTATGACAGCCCTAAAGTAGAATAAACAATAAAATCATATATCGATGGTATCATTCGTGTAAGTGGATTTTTCAAAATTGTACACAGGAGGTGAAAAAACCCATTCCTATTGCCAAAGTAAAAGGACAAATCCATTGAAATTTTTATATCATATACTGCTAAAGATAGGCTGTCACTATATGTAAATATGCAGACACAAGGTAAGACACACGTAAGAACTGCTTAAATCCTGCTGGGAATGTAACATCATCCGTTTACTCTAAGTGTGTATGTGCCTGATACATGGTTAGAAAATGTGGAAGTGCCAGAAAAATAGCCACAAAAGAAGAATGACACCGCCTAGCTCAGTTGGTTAGAGCATGGGCTCTGTCTCTGGCTAGGCGGTGTTTTCATACGCCGCAGTGTGGGTTCGATTCCTACTGTCAACATTCCACTTTTCTTCTTCTTCTATGGCTATTTTCCCCGTATTTTTCGGAAAGTCAATGTTAAAATCATAGCCATACCTTGATAATTGATCTATCATGACAGTCTCCACCATCTTCTGCTTCTTATTGTGTTCTAGTAAATCTTCCTGCAACAAATATTATATACATATAACATATTTTCAAACAACCGTTTGCTATCGGACAGAAGTCTAAAAAATTGTTGTCTCTTCACCCCATATCTTGTGATAAAAATGTTTTTAAAAAAATTAAAATCATGCTTTCCAATTATTTGGGAATAAAAATAACCTAATATAAAATTTGTAATGAAATTTTACAAAATAATAGCCAGATTGAAAAAAATGTTTAATTTAAAAAGAATAATTCTTCCTATATTTAGTCTTTTAAGACATATCTTTACTTTGCCCTTGGCATCAAGTTACAAAAATTATTTTTGACAACTTACTGCATCTATTTTTTTAAGGAGCAGCTTCCCTGAATATTTTTGTTTCGTCAATCTATCACTCAGCACATCTTCTCCTGGTTCATCTAATGTTTCATTTGTGTCTGCTAAATCTTTCTATATCACCAAAAAAAAAAAGAAACCCAAAAATTCAAAAATACATGTAGATGTAAACACATATTATTGCAAATAAGGAATAAATGTAAAAATACAAAATAAATGTTCTATCAACAGATTCATTCCAGAATTTTCTACACTTAACAACAATCAAGTCTGAATTCGTTTCATCTGATTAAAAAATACAATGACCAATAATATTACTACAGGAGTATACACATTACTAGCACTTGATGAATGTAAACAATTTCTAACAATAAAATCTTTTAACACAAGGAAATAGCAACCAAAAAGAAAGAGCAAAAATATCTTGTAAAAAAAATAAAATCATCATACATCAAATTGTTGGTATTAAAAAAAATGACGTATAAACAGGATGAAGGGATATACCTGTTTAGTCTTTGACTGATGGTCAGCCTGTGCCCGATATGACTTTTTCATGTCTTGTGCATACTGTTGATACATTTGTTGGTGTCTTGCTGAAGGTGCAGGTAGATCATTGGGTACAACATCCCCATCCCATGCACTGTGAGCCTGATAGATTACATAACTAACTTGTAACAGTACTCAGCCCTAGCAAGTAGTTTAGACACGTAAGGCCCCAAAACAATTAAAGGGATATCCAAAAGAGGTACCAAAAAGACCCAAAGTTTGCCACAAGATGCCTTCGCAAAATTTTAAAATTTGATTTTGCAAGAAAGTAAACTGAACGTACTCATTAGCCTGGAGCTTTTCAGGCAACAACATGGGTCACATAACTATTTCAAATGAGTTGAAAGTCAAGATTACCAAGTCCCAGAAATGGCTAATAATTGTAACATTGGAGTTAAGAGGTTCTTGAATTTTCCAACATAATAGGGTAATTGAAATAACAACCATTCCTTCATAAAGTACACAAACATAATCAAAATCAAATAGTTTTCTAGTAAAATATTAATTCTTATAGAAAAAAGATGTGAGATGTGCCATTGTGGTCTGGTTATGACATAGTGATAAGAATAGTGGAAACCGGATATAACAGGATTGTCCAGAGGTGCCAATAGCAAAATAGATAACACATTCAGCCAATCAGCAAAGTCAAGCAACGATGGTTGGATGGGTGACCCACTGCTAAACACCATGTCCTGATCATCCGGCATTGTGTCCTTGGGTAAGTCACTTCACTCTGCTTACCTCACTTGACTCAGCTGTAATGTAATTGAGTACCTGGCTCAGCAGCACAGCAAATGACTGGATAACGCAATCGCAGTAAAGTTTAAATCGAGATCTACTCTGACCAACTCTTTGCAGTCTACAGTACTAAATCATTACCCTGTTATAACAGGAATGGGCATTTAGGATGACAAAAAGTGATTTTGCTGAGATATGAAACACCACTTCTCTGATCTTCTATTTATTTTATGATAAAATCTTAGTAACTGACCTTGACTGCTGGCTTCCTGGCCGATGGGGGTTTGGTGGTGCCAAGGTCAAGTCCAGGAACTCCCTGGGGTCGTCTGGTAGATTTGACTGGAATCTGAGGAATGCAGGATTCAATTAGACATTATCTACAATGGAGTTGATCTAGTTTCTGTATACACTGACTTGATATTTTGAAAACATCTTTAGCAAAATTCATAAACTAACACTTCTTTGTTCACTATAGATTTCTCCATTGTAAACTGTTTTTATATTTGTTAACATAGCTATACTCACAGTGGGTTGATCACCTGCTTGGCTTAATACCTTGATCCAGAGAAATGCAGCACTAATAGTGCTGGCCCTACACTGTAATGGTAAAAGGGAATTGGATAAGAAAGAAAGAAACATAGCTAATGATAATGCAATATATCTTAGATATCTTTTTAAAGTAAAATAGTACCTGAGGTTGGGTTTTTGTTCCATACGCACTTCTTCCTGTACCCCAACTGTATATAGGCAAAAAAGGAGAAAATCTTATATTCAATTCAAGCACAAAATTTTACAATAATACAAGTTGGATACTAGATGACCCTCATCATCATCAGATTTTGAAAATATGAAAAATAATTTCTTTCTTGTCTACTTTACTGATCAATATATTAATTAATGTCTCTGCCTTTGATTCCCAAATGTCTTCATAAGTAGCAGATTTTTCATCCACCCAATGTATTTATTTTAAAAGATCCAAAACGCAGAACGTTTTCTAAGATTTTTAAAATCTCATTGTTTCTCTGGTTATTTTCGACACTGGTGGTGTCGGTTGGTATCACAGATACTAAATGTGCATCCCATTTGTTACTAGGAAAACATTGATGCGGAAATCTAGCTCAAGCCAAATTCTCTGCTACATATCCAGGGTGAACGAGTGTACAGATGTATCCTCACCTACTAAAATTGTTGTACCACTTCAGAATAGAGATGCTGGTAGGTGGATCGACATTCACCTCTCGTCTGAAAGCATGCTGCATGGTTATAACACTGTTCTAGAAAATTCCAATACATATCACCTGCATTGCTGTGGGGTGAGCACCACTTTTAATTACACTGTCCACTACCCTATGCGTTTTAGTGGAGCAGCCTGGTGTTGGTTATAGCAGTGCACAAATTATATGTTGACAGGAATAGAAATTTTAGCAGTTAATGTATCTGATGTAACCATATTTGTAAACATATTCCAATGAATTTTGATTTATTAAATCAAGGAGGTTTTTTGGCTCCCCCTACATTTTTAGAAAATATATTAAATTGATTATGAACCATACCTAACAGTGCTAACTGAACCTGGAGAGTCTAAGGAATAGTCGTTGAGATCAATGTCAAAAGAGGGTCCTGTCAATACTTCATCGTCCTTCAGGTAGTGGAGGTTTAGAGAGGGTATGCTTTATCAATAGAAAAAGAAATAGTTGGTTTAGAGGACCACTTGAACAATTGCACACAAAAAATAAAAAATTCATAAACTTAAAAGAAGGCTTTGGCATTCTTTTTTCCCCCCCCCATTAAATGTAAGTCCATGATGGTCTTTGGGCTCATGATGCTAGAGCATTGCAAGCATCACTGTTTTAACGGGTGTTTATCAAACAAACAAACGTAACAATAACTAATTTTTAAAGAATGTCTATAATAGGAGAAACTTGCTTACACCACAGTGAAGAAATGGAATACAACAAATAACTTAATCAAAGTGGACTGACCAAAGGTGGAAAAAAAAAATACTTTCTTTCTTTCTTTATCAATAACCTTTTAGTACCTTTCGGTGTAAGGTTTATGCATGATACACAAACTTT
>JARBEQ010055868.1:0-14935 GCA_030265355.1 Tritonia tetraquetra | reverse complement strand
GTTTGAAGTTTAACGCCCTTTTCAACACATAAAGGTCATATCAAAGGTGGTTCAACAGAACTTGAGAAGATTCCACGGGAATCTCCAGGGCAGAGCCTTGAAAACCCTGAAAGGTCCAAAGAAAAAATACGAGGCGGGACTTGAACCCCGGTCCTCCGTGTCCAAAGTCTAGTGGCATGACCACTGAGCTAGGGACGCCCCCCCCCATTTCTTTTTACCCAACCTCCTAGCAGTGATGCTAACTTCAGCAACAACGAGAGAGAGGACATAATAATAATATAATAATGATATTATTTTTGTCGACTGGCTGGGGTCATTGACCTTGGTGACGGAATAATTAACATAATTTTTTGATTACTATTATCGCAGGTGGGTGCAATATAGTGAGTTCTACGGTGTAGTGAGTAAAACGCATTGTACAATTTAAGAAAGAAAGGTGTGAGAGAGAGAGAGCATGCAACAATGTAATATCATTGTTGATTGGCAGGATTTATTGGCCTTGGTGACTGCGCAGTCCAGCATCTTAAAAAAAAATTGGGGGTGCGTCGACGCGTCATAGTCCACGGTATTGAAAGTTTATGCAATGGTTTTGGCAGCACGGTACAAAGCACATATTATCCATAACGACGGTAGTTTTCATATTCATTTATGTTTACTTTGATGAAAAGGGTTCTAAATTTAGACCATGTAGTTATCCATATATATGACTGTTTGCCGGTTGTCGAGTCGTTAGCTTAAAAAATCTGTGGATTTCATGAATTTTGGGTGGTAGCCCTGATTAATACACTTTATACTTATAAATGTTTTTATTTTTTAAATTTTGCATATTATTTTAAGTTAAGGCATGTATCATTCTGTTTGATTTAAAGTTAGAGAAAGTTGAAGAACTCGTAACCATGGCTGCAAGGACATGCAGGGTGTGGCCACGGTCTGATATACATTGCCGCATTAGGAAGATAGCCACTGCCACAATCCGTTCAGCCATACATTTGTAGAAAGTAGAAAAAGCACTGTGGTCAGTTTTTTATTCAAAGAGAGTGAAATTCCTACATCAGTGTGGCCAGACCCAATAAATTGGTATTAGTATTAACCAAATGGATGAATTGGAGGCGCCGGTGGCCGAACTGCTGAACAGGTCAGCATTGTCAAGCATTGAGCATGGTTAGCATTTGTATGGGTGATCACTCAGTGTTTCTGTCCTTGGTTAACGCACTTTACTTTGCTTACCTCACTCGACTCAGGTGTAAATTGTAAATGAGTACTTGGCCTAGGGCAGCGAATTATTTTGTCAGAATGCTAGTGTTGAAGTGCCTAACAGGCACCAAGCACTTCTTTACTCCTCATGGAGTTGAGAAGGACACTGTGTTTTGGCCTGCTGGGGATAAATTGTATAGTACATAGAGCATGATGAACTTCATGATATATATGTGCAACAAGGAAAATGGCAGTGAAAGTGCATTTGTACTCTAGTTGCTTTATTTTAAAATTTGTCCTCAAAAGCAAATTCATCATGAACAAGAATCTGGATTTTGTTGGAGAAGTACCATGCTTTGATTGTCGATTTATGTTTTGGAGGCCAACTATGTGGTCCTTGCATTCATTATTTTATGTCAATCATGTGTGGTGAAGCAGAATTTATTTTTCTATGGATGGAAATGAATGAATTTTCACACCTCTGCTTTGGGAAATTAGGGATTTGTTCTGTCAATTGATGAAGTATTTTCTTTACTTCTTATCCAGTTCCCTTTTACCATTACAGCGTAGGGCCAGCACTATGAGGCTGGATTTCTGTGGATCAAGATATAAAGCCAAGCAGGTGATCAACCCACTGTGACCTCTGTGGTAGGAATTCATTTTGCCTGGACAGTGGCCTTGCAGCCTACTCTTATCGATTTCAACTGCCAAGGGTTCTTTAACGTACCCACATACCCGAATAGGATCAGGGGAGTGGTAGGTGTTCACCAAGTTTCAAGGAGAAAAATACTTGACTGTGTTGCTGCCGGGAGTCGAACCTAGTACCTTTCGCTTCAGAGGCGAGAACGTACCTTTGCACCACTGGGACCCCCGATAAAGTATTTTTGTGCTTAAAAATTAATGGAAAAGGGGAATGAACAATCACTTGCTCTCTTTTATTGCTCTCTTTTTTACAAACATGTTGGATTTTGTGTTACAAAATACTTCTCAATATCGCAATCATGATGAAACAACTTTCACATGATGCTTTGTATGACATCTCTATGTTGAAACTGTTAAGAATCTCTTTCCTAACCATGTTGCTTCTCATTGGTCTTGTCAATGGGTAGTGTTCAATGTCCATCTTCTTAGAGTGCTCTTGAGCAATTCCAAACTCTACAGCCGTTCTTCTTAATAGTTCATCACTAGATTTCCTTTGAAGCTAGCAATTTCAGATGCTTCTTTTGGTTCCATAACATGCACAATGCACTTTGGATATAACAAAAAAGATAAATATATTTGTATTGTGTGGTGTGGGCAATTGGAAGGCATTTTGGAAAGCATCTCTCACTTCCGGTTCCCAATGCTTTCTTCCTTTATGATCTTGATCTTATTTGGACATTTGCTTCTGCAGAGGTGTTCCATTCTTCTCTCCCTTTCCTCTTGATCTATTTGATTTCATTTGGTGTCTCTTTCAAACATGTCCAAACCAAATCTCTCTAGCTCTATAAACGGTGATCTTTGATTATTTTGATTTCCCCTTACTTCAACACATAATAATTGTCACAAATTTACCTGAACGGAAAACAAACTAACATGATATTCTGATATATATAATAATATTATGTGGAAGAAAACTGTTAGAAAAAAAAAAAAAGATAAAGAAAGTGAGGTTTTTGTTTCAGTTTTATGTGTTGTCATTGAAAGTTTGAACGGATTTCAAAGTCTGTTATTATTTATTCACCATTGCCCATCACCCCTGTCTGGAATTAGACCAAGGACTTCCATCTCTGTCTGTCCTGGGAGTGCTTCTCTGAAGTTCACTCCATGAGGGACCGCTTTTCTTCAATTCCAGGTCCACACTTCTTTTCCAGGCATTCTCTGCATGTTATTCATTCTGTGGAATGTTTTATCTTTTTCATCGTGTAAGTCTGAGCATGTGTAGTGAAGTGTGTGAGTATGTGTGTTACAAACACGGGTAGACTAGAACCCACGCTTGTGAACGACAACTCCGCCTCGCTAGAGATCGTGACCCACATGATCTACCAGCTATCCACCACTCACACACAATGGGAAGCGTCTCATAAAGACACACTATACTTTGTGCGTGATTGCTCCAGTGTCTGGCTGTACCAATATTGACTGGATCTCTTTGACATCCCGTTCACTAATCTCTCTCTCTCTCTCTCTCTCTCTCTCTCTCTCTCTCTCTCTCTCTCTCTCTCTCTCTCTCCCAGAAAAAAAACCCACTGATTAATTATCAACTGAGATTTTGGATGGTAATTTGCGATAGACAGGCGTCCTGTCGAGATATTCTATAGTATAGACAAATGTGTTATCGGTACCGTGCTTGTCCGCCTCACGCTTTCCCAAACCGGGATTAGCACCACCACAAAGGGATTATTTAAAAAAAATACTCCGTGCGTGATTGCGTCGGTTTCTGGCCGCACCACTATTGACTGGTTCTCTGTGACATCCACTAATCCTCTCTCTCTCTCTCTCTCTCTCTCTCTCTATCTCTCTCTCTATCTCTCTCTCTCTCTCTCCCCCCCCCCCCAAGATCCTTCATGATACCTAATCTCCGATGATAATACGTCGTGTACATTTCCGTCCATCTCAGTTTGAGTCAACTTTTCTTCCGCTGCCCTCCACTAGTTTTTCCTTGGTGCACAATTATTATGTTTCCTTTTATGAATAAATAATTCGTCTGGTCTGCCAATCTCGTTTGCATTGATACCTCCTTCTTTCTCTCTTTATCATTTCCTGGTCTACCTTTCTGTGTCAGATTTTCAATCTACACTGCTGGGTTGTGTTATTGTTTTTACCGTATAGGATTCCTCCGTTTGTTATAAACTTGTATTCATTTTTTTTTTTCGATTTCAATATTCATCCTATTATCGACTACTCTTACGGGTATTCCTTCTTACTTGGGCGTCCTCCTCTACATTATGACGCCCCCCCCCCCCCCTTTTCTTCACCCTCTCATTTATTGATCACTCGGGGGTTTGAGGAGTTATGCAAGTTGACATGAAAGAACAGATTTTAGATTTTTTTAAAAAAGCTTCTCTTTTCTTTCTTTGTTTTCATTTTCGTTTTTAAATTAAATTTGTGTGTCCAAAATAGCTAGTTCGATGTGAATTTTTCGGCAAAGGGAATAAAAGAGGAAATGTTCATTATCCAACGGATTGACGTCATAGTTTGAGTGAGGTGTAGAATGAGACTTAGGGAGGAAAATCAGAATAGCATTTACTGGTCATGCGTATTATTATATACCCATGTAACGCCGCGTCATCACTTTGTGTATTTAAAAAAAAATTGTACCCAAAACTTTGTTTTGGATGTGCGTTCACTAGCGAACAAGAGTGAGGCTATAACAAAATTAAATACGAAGACTACGTTAAACAACAACATGCACAACATTGTCTCTCTATTTTGTTTACATTCTTGCATCCCAAATGACGTCAAGGACTGTCACGTGGTACGCAGTTATAAATGGGTCTATAGACGACCACTGTGATAGCTTTCCTATTCCCTATAATGTTATTCATAATGCTTTATATATAGTATTCTTCTGTGGAGTTGTTAATCCTGCCTTTTTGTTTATTATTGTTGTATGCGTGTGTGCGAGGGTATCTAAATGATGGAATATTTGCAATTGATAGCTATGTGTGGAGGTATCGTAGAGTGACTCACACAAATCGCTCTTTGTGTGGGTTGGGGGTATTAGAAATTGTTGTTGTTGTAGTCGTAAGCTCTTGTTTCCATCATTCCTTGGCTCGTATATATAATCTTTTACAAGTCGGTAAAGCCTTTGACCCACTGAATCTCATTGGCTAGGCTTAGTTGCCGCATGGTCCCCCACATTCGGCATAACCACTTTTCTTTTCTGGGGTAATTTGTCTTGCACTTGCACTTTCACATTTTCTTGCTTTCTTTGATTCTGTTTTAACAAAAAAATAATTGCAATTTAACTGGACACAACTTGATAACGTTTCAAGGGCTTAGTGGTAGGTACTGCCTGTTTGTTGTCTCTCCCTATTCCCCCTTTTTATTTTAGCCCCTGGGGTTTATAAAAATAGGCCCTCTGTTCACCAACAGTGGTTGCAGCTCCTCCAATGGCGGGTGCCACACATGGACTTCGCGTTTGTCTTATTTATTGGTCTATGAGTGGCATCTCATCTAGTAGTTACCTTTGATTTGTTTAGAGCCGCGTGGCGAGCGCTGACATGACATAGCCTGTGTCGATACCGCTCTAAAACACCCACACACAAAACCCAATCAGATGGCTCTATTGTTGTCGCTACTGGAGGTTGATTCCTTCTGATTCGTTTTACTTCTTCCTGTGGTCCCAAAAACAAATTGGCATCACACTCCCTCGCATTCTCACCATCATTATATCAGTGAGAGACACAGAATATCTATTATATCATTATCATATTATATGCGCGTCGAAGGGTTTTTAAAGGCTTTCTGGATCTTCATTGAGAGAGCAACGAGAATGTGAGGTGAGGGAGGTGTGATCATGTCACCCATTTGTGGTTTATGGTGATATTATGGCTATGACTGTGAGACGATGCACATCTCTTCCAACAAATTACAACACAAATATGGGCGTCCGTAGCGCAGTGGTTAAGTCGCCTGTCTTTGGATGCGGAGGCCCGGGGCTCTACTCCCGTCGCTGGGAGAGGTGGGGGTATGTCACCTAGCTGGCTTTGGGAATTCACTTCTGACATTAAGTGATTGTCTCAGCAAAGATATGTCTGTCTTATGTGTACATTGGTAAGCTTGGGTGTCGTCTTGGGGGCATTCGATGAGTGAGATCCGAGAGCGTTTGCCTTTTGGATTCTAGCATCTGTTTCTCCATCCTATTTCAAAAATGGATTTCCATTGGCCTTGAGACGTGACGTTTAGTTTGGCCAAGATAAGATGTGCTGTGCATGTTTTTCAATCTCTCTGTTAACCCAAACTACTGACTTACTCGCACCATGTGTGGTGATGTTCTGTTAATCTAACGTTCGCTTTGTACTCAGGAGGTCATGCAAGGTAGGAAAATGTTTTAAGTGCCAGAAAAACACAGAAAAATAGCCATAGAAAGAAAATTGGAAAAGTCGACAGTGGGAATCGAACCCACACCGCGGCGTACGACAAAACCGCCTAGCCAGAGACAGGCCACGCTCTAACCAACTGCTGAGCTAGCGGGATCATTTTCTAATGCCTGATCCCCTTCAATTCCTTTATACTCGGAAGGTCAGGGTTCCAATCTCTGTGGTGATGTGGGGGTTTTTGTTTTAACCCTATAGATTTTCTCGGAGTTTTTATGGCTCTGACCCCGTGGATTCTTAATGGAATCAAGTCCCATGGGAGAACCCGAGGACCTGTCTTTGATATGACCTATAGTGTGTTGCCAAGGGCGTAAAAACTAATAACGTTTCTTTCTGCTCTTTCTCTCCCTCATCCCACATTAATGGGATGATGTTAACGTTTCCCCAAGAGGCATTTTAACTTAATGACTGTCGTGTCGACTACTCCTTATCTCAACGCGGAACGTCGGAAACGTTTTCAACGCAAAATATGTCAAGGGTGAGCCAATTTCAACATTGATCTTATTTTGATCCCTGTGGTTAGTAGTCATCACTCTCCCATACCACTGTCCAAATGTACGATGATGTATGTGATGATGTGCCTTTTATAATACCGTATATAGCATTGTGTGAGTGTGTGTGTTGTGGGTTGGTGTGTGTGTGTTGTGGGTTGATATCACCCTTGTCTGCCCTATACCAGTTTCTAAAGATCGATTCTCCCATAATTTGCTGTGGCAAAGCAAAAGTGTCTGGTGTTGATAAAATCAATGCCAAAATTGGCAGCCCCGTCTGATGGTACCTACTTTCGGTTTCAACCAAACACTATTTTTGAATAATATGATGATGTTGTTGATATGGGTTTGGTTGACTTCATGCTTTTGTGGTATGATATCAACATAATTGATGATAAAATGAGTTGTTATCTCCCCCGCATCCTGTGAGATTGGACGTGAAGGTAAAGTGGACGAGTTGTCGAAATTAACCCAGTATCGAAATTTGAACGACCTACTCTAATTGATGTCCTTCCGTCTCAGAATGGAAATATTGGGGTCTCTGGGCGGTCATTTGGAGATAGTCATGGTCGACAAATTTTGCCGGTGGTCGAATGGATAACAAATAAGCAACATTGACCGAGATCAGTGTGTGGATGGGTGACCACTCAGGCGCTGTGCCCTTGGGTAAGGTACTTAACTCGATGAAGCGCCCAACAGACATCTCGCACTGTATACTCCTCACGGAGTTGAAAAAGGATACATGAGTGTTATGGCCTGCCGGGGGTAAACTATACATTGTAAAGCACATAGAACATGCTGGACTTCGTGGATATGCGCTATGTATAAATGCCATACTTTTTTTCTTCTTTTTCTTTTTCTGTTTTTTTTTTCCTATATCGACACAAGGAACGAAATCGTACGTCCGTGGGTGCCTTGATGCCCAATGTTTTGGAACCTGAAATGCCTTTGTATATTATTATTGTGTTTAAATTTAGTTACAGTGCTTATCTGTCGCATTCTGGATTTGGCGCTGGTGTGTCGCAGATTACTTTCCCAATTATGTACCGATATTCATTTCTACGTCTGGGTCGAGTGAAGCCATACAGAATGTAGTTTCACTTTTCCTTATATCTAAAAAAAACAAGCAATATATTAAAACTATCATGACTTCCAGAGAGTCACTCCCGCCACAACACAACGCCAATCAATCTCTTTATAGATGGAAAAAATGTAGACGTGGACGTCCCTCACGGGCGCTGTGCCCTTAGGTAAGGCACTTAACTCTGCCTACCTCGCTCGACTCAGGTGTAAAAGAGTACCCGGCCGAGGGCGGCGAACGATCTTGTCAGAATGCTAGTGCTGAAGCGCCTACTCCTCATGGAGTTGAGAAGGATACAGGAGTGTTATGGCCTGATGGGAGTAAACTATACATTGTAAAGCGCACAGAGCATGATGGACTTCGTGGATATGCGCTATATAAGTGCTATGCTTTACTTTTACTTCACTTGCCTTGCTTTCGGATTCCAGTCCCGCACAGTGCATGATTTTTCTCTGGTCCTCTCAGAATTTCCATGATTTACGTGAAATCTTCTCAAGTTCTGTTGAACTGCCTTTGGTATGGCCTTCTGTGCTGAAAAGGGTGTAAAAAGTAACAACTTAATTGTTCGTATTTTTGACACAGGGTTGTTGCTCTGGTGAAATGGAATTGTGTTGTAGTCGACTCCGGTCAATCGCAACACGACAGGAGCGGCAACATTATCCGAAGTTGCGATTAACCTGTGACGTTTATATCTTTCTTCCTCTGTCAATAACCTTGAGTACATTTCGTTGTAAGGTATATGTATGATGATATACAGACTTTCGCCATTGGTATCTATTCAGTGACATCCTCTTTGCCTCTACAAGCTTAGATCGTCTCTTTTTTAAAATTATTTCTGAAACTGCATTCTGTCACATTTTCTTTAGTCTGCCTCCAGATAGTTTTTCTTGCTCTTTACATTCTAGTATTTGTTTAGGGATTCTGCTATCTTTCATTCTGTTTATATGTCCAAACCATCTTAATTGATTTTTATCCATTTGTATTTCCAGACTCTCAGATTTTACTTCTTCATCTTCTCTAATTCTAGTCTTTTTAATTTTATCTCTCTTTGTTTTGTCTAAGGATCTTTTTTTGAATTTCACTTCTGTTGCCTGTAGTTTGTTTTTTTCTCTACTGTCTAGTGTCCATGATTCACGTCCATATATCAAAGTCGGGCAATAAATTGAGTTAAAAATTGACATTTTTGTTTTGGTTGTTAGCTCTTTCTTGTCGACAAAATAATTTCCAAGTTGCCTATATACCTTTGTTGCTTATTCTATTTCTAATTTCTAATTTATTTCTTCATTCAGACTACCATTAGATTTGATCATTACTCCCATGTATTTATAGCTATCAATATCAACCTGTTCCAGTTTGATTTCATGTTTATTTGGCTCTATACTAATTAGCATAGTCTTTTGTTTTCTTTGAATTTATTTTCCGACCTCTTTTCTTTAATTCCCTGCGATTAACAAGTGACGTTCATATAGAACTTTTATATTCTGTTTTCTGGGAAAAGTTACCTTTAAGCGGCAACTGCGAGTAACCGAATTGCGATAAAGCGGAGTCTACTGTACATCTTTTCCCGTCTTCTTGTAATCTGTTTATGGTGCCAATGAAGGATATTGGGCCCAGTGGCCTGATCACACGTTTATCTGAACTCCTTGACCTTTACATCATGCGTGGGACGCCTTCGGAATCCAGCTATGCGAGTTTAAAGCCCTATCGGAGACGAGCTATAAACAGGGGATTTCGCCTCCGAAATGACCCCCGAGTATCTTTCTTTTTTAATTTCTTCCCTGCGTAATCAGGTCCTGTTAAAGGGCCCATAGCCAATAAGTTTTGGACGCCTTCATTGAAATGTGTGGGCATTTTAAGCGTCAATCAAGACTGAGCACGGACTGGCCACAACACTGTATTGTCGTCATTTGTGGGATTTGATGGGACAACTATTCAATGATAATGATGATAACAATAGTAATAATGATGATGATGAAAATGATATTAATAATGATGCTGGTGAATAAGAGTAAGAGGGGTAAGTAAATGTATAAACTTCCAAATGGGACAAAGCACAGGGACGTAGAAACTTTCGGGCAACAACGCCCTTCCTCAGCTAACAGACAAAACACAGAATATAAAACACGAAAATGGGTAGAGAAATCTCAAACAATTCGATCGAGAACTGTCGCCAGCAGCCCCTATTTCATGTTGATAACAGTAGAAGTGATAATGATTCTATGAATATGAATAATCATAATGATGATGGAAAATAAGAAATAGTATGTAATACTGTAAGAAATTTTTTTTTTAAACATCGTCTATTATATAGAACCAATAATGTTGAGGACGAAAACAATATTAAGGCTATCGTTAAAAAAATATTATAGTATGTAATACTAGTATAATATTCAAGCAAGGTTGGAAATTAGCCAACCTAATAATTAGCTCAGTTGGTTAGCTCTGTCTCTGGCTAGGCGGTGTTGTTTGATTCCCACTGTCGACATTCCTTTTTTCTTCTTTGGCTTTTTCTGTGTTTTTTTTCTGGCACTTAAACATTTTTCCAACCTTGCTTGGTGCGTTTCTAGTGCCTGCTCCCCTTCAATTCATTAGTATGATATTGTAAGAATTTTGTGTTTTTAAAACATCGTCTGTTATAGAATCCATAATGTTGACGATGAAAACAATATTAATGTTATCGTTTTAAAAATATTGATATGTCATGGTTGCACAATTGTAGGTGTCCGATATGAAAATGGTATTATTGTCAGATTGTCTTTTTTGTATGACGTGATTCCAAATGAATTCAGTGTCCATGTGGGATGAAGCCCTATTACGTCATAATTTATTGACTTCTTGCATAGGGTCCAGAAATGGAAACCCATAAATCTCTCTCTCCACCGCCCCCCTCTCTCGTTCACACACACGCATACATACACATATACACACACCCACATACTCTCTCTCTCTCTCTCTCTCTCTCTCTCTCTCCTCTCTTTCACACACATACACGTTCTCTCTCTCTCTCTCTCTCTCTCTCTCTCTCTCTCTCTCTCTCTCTCTCTCTCTCTGTCTGTATAGTTCATTATCTGTCTGTATCTCTCCCCCCACCCCCCCCTCTCTGCATCTGTCTCTGACTCTCATATGGATGGTCGACAGATCGGACTGTCGCAGGAATTACCACAGCAAACAACCCTTTGGTAAGGCCAACTTTTGGCTTCGATTCAGTGTTGTGCATCTGCCCAAATTCTGAAAAAGAAAAACAGGCAAAATATCTTTTCGTCAAATGGGTTTGGCCATGAAACTGGCGTTGACATCGTTATTGTGTATTCCATGAGTTAATTCTAATTCGTTCAGTATAATTTTTTTTGTCACCGTCAATACTCTATGTTTTGGTGATACGTAGGTTAAAACAATTGGCAACCCTGTGTCCGTCCACGCTCTTCCCATTTTGGTCTCCAAGCTCTCTCTGCTGCTTGCTGTGTCTGCTCGCGGTTCTGAGGGAAGAGAGCGAGAGAGGAAGGAGAAAATCCATAATGGATGCTAATTTGGTCTGGATATTTTCACAACACCCTCGCTCTGGTGCCAGTGCGGCAGAAGTGGAGTCCGATCGATAGTCAGCCAGTGGTGAAATCAGCCTGAAGAACGCTGGCTGAATAACAAGTCTTTCGTACTCCTCCACATCCTCCCGTCTCCTCCTTCCTCCATTCGAGGCTTTCGGGCGGAATTGTGCTTACTTCGAAACGTAATATATTAATATTGTTTTATTGTTTTCGGATTAAATAAAAATCGTGAAAGTGTTGTTGATAATTTCGTTGATGTGATAAAAGAGTGTGATCGATTGGAAATAGTGAGTGCTGGATAAATAGATTCGAACTTGTTCCGGGCTCGCTGACGTCATCAGCATCATCTTATTATCATTTGTTGTTGAGACGATCTGAGGTCGACTCTTGGCTTCTGCCAGCCATATTTACAAGCCAGTATTATATTTATACCAACAAATACTTTTTGTTACAGGTGAGTGTTTTAAATTCTCTATGTTAAAAGCTGTTTTGTTGAGTACGTTTAAGGTTGATTTTATGTGGTGGTCGATCAGTTTCATTTGAATGAGCTGCTGTCCATTTTTTGTTGATAATCTCAAGAAGACTTTTAGTTATGGAAACGGTTTTAAATGTCTACTGTGAAAAGTAGTTCTATTTTATTTGGTCGTACTATTGTTCCTTATTGTTAGTTAATGGATGTTTTGATTTGCGAAACATTCTGTTCAGTTTTGCCCTAGATTGTATGGTTTCGATTTATCCCCTTCTTTTGATAACGTATTGGACTATGACTCAACAAGTGCTCCATTGTTTGGCCTATGATTCATGACGTTGCTCATGACTAATGGGTGTACCGGGTAATGGAATCGATGGTACGGGTACATGGCAAAAGAGTCATTATATTTTGAGAGTATGATCTTCTTTAAAGAAAATTGAAAAGGTAATGTCTAATATTTTTGTATTAAAGTGTCCATAAGATGGGATGGTTGTCATTAGCATAAATCGATATAACCTTTTATCCGCGGGGGTCATTTCCTCTTGGCGATGAATATCATAATATGCATTTCGTCTGACCAGTCTCTTGTCTCTATTCAAGTACTTGTTCCCGTCCACGGCTTTACCATATTATTATGTTCATCTGTTTACCGTCTTGATTTCTAGGGTTAGGGGAGACAGTGGCTACTACACATTTTGTTGTTGTACTTCTGATAGTATCGTGTTATTGTGTGTGGGTTGGTTGTGTGTGTGAGGGGGGGGGGGGCGCTTCTGGTTGGGTCCCCTATTCGTTATCTTGATTCACTATGTCGCAACCTTGTTTATTTGTGCGGTCGTCTTGTGCGTCTTCATTGTGACACATTTTCGTTTGTCGACTTCGAAATTTTAGCATTCTTTCTTTCTTTTTTCTTATCCAGTTCCCCTTTACCATTACAGAGTAGGGCCAGCACGATGAGGCTGGATTTCTGTGGATCAAGATATTAAGCCAAGCAGGTGTGGCCTTTGTGGTAGGAATTCATTTTGCCCTGACAGCGGCCTTGCGGCCTATTCTTATCGATTTTTAATTGCTAAGGGTTCTTTAACGTGACCAAGACCATCCCCGGTCATTATTGGCGTGGAGTGTGGGTGCGCTGATGGCTAAGTAAGCCTTGAAGGTAATTTGATATTTTGACTGTGTGGACACTCTTTGCTCTTCCTGGCCTGTCTTCGCGATTCCGCCTCGGCGATCCAGTGCCTTCCATGGAGCCATGCGCCTCTATGATGATGTACAGCTGCTCGCCAGCCTTCCATGGAGCCATGCGCCTCTATGATGATGTACAGCTGCTCGCCAGCCTTCCATGGAGCCATGCGCCTCTATGATGATGTACAGCCGGTCGCCAAGTTGTTCGTTTTTTAGCTTTCTTTTTTTCTTATCCAGTTCCCTTTTACCATTACATTGTAGGGCCAACACTCTGAGCTGTATTTCTGTGGATCAAGATATTAAGCCAAACTGGTGATCAACCCACTGTGGATTTTTTTGTTTGTTTTTTTTTTAGCTGTGGTATTTTTATGTGAATAATGTTTCAGCCTTCTTCATCGTGTTTGTTGCCTTTGCTTACCAATAGGAAAGAACGCTCCTGGTAGGGTCACCTGTTTCATATTCTTTTAAGTCGTATTATATTATTACTGTTTCTTAGCAAGGCATGTTGCTTGGGTGTCCTTTTTACTCCACGACCGCCATAATGTAGGGGTAGGTGGGGTAATTTCACACCCCGGGTAATTCCACACCTTTAGAAGGACTCTGTTGCAGTCGTTTGTTTTTGTTTTAGATATTGTGTGACTCTCAATATAATATTTTTCTTTCTGCTTTCTGCTATTCTCCTCGCTGGTTCGTTTCTTCGTGTTTACTTTGTAAGTTAGATTGATTAGTTTATTGTAAAAGGGTGTGGCGTGGAATTGCCCCTTGTAATGACTTTTGTAAGAATATAATTTTTTATTTGAATATTCTATAATTACATTTTTTGTTTGTTTGTTTGTAAGGCTGTGGCGATGAAATATGAAGCTGATGTATGTCGTTATCTGCTGTGTTATGTTTGTCTCTAACAACATGATTCGAACTCTATGACTTGAGTATGGTGTGAAATTACCCCGCATTCTCCTAATTCTCTTCCAACAAACATAAATAACAAAACTTGGCCACGGAAGCGAGTCCTATTTCAGATGGGGACGCACAGGAGAGATGTCATTACTTTATTGGAAAGGACGTGAAACTTACACCCACAACGATATACTATCAATGTGGTTATTTTAAAAAAAAGAATTAAAGGTAAACAGACCTTAAAGGTCATCTCCATTCTTAGAAGAGCTCTTGAGGTGGACATGAGAGTCGTCGCTAGGGATTGTTCTCATTATCGACTGATTTAGTTTATTTCTGATTTTTTTCAGGCTTCTTTTCTGTTTAGTTTTCTTTCTTTCTTTATCAATAACCTTTTAGTACCTTTCGGTGTAAGGTTTATGCATGATACACTTTCGCCATTGATCCATATTCAGTGACATCCTCTTTGCCTCTACAACAAGCCTAAATCCCCTCTTTTTAAAATTATTTCTGAAACTGCATCCTGCCACATTTCCTTTAGTCTCCCTCTAGTTTTTCTTGCTGTTTACATTCTAGAATTTGTTTAGGAATTCTGTTATCTTTCATTCTAATTTTCCCGTTTATTTTTATTTCTGATTTTGAGGATAATGTTGCGTTTTGTTTTATTTCTTCTTCTTTTTTTTTTTTTTGAAAGAAATTCTACGTATTATTATATTAGGTGAGTGAGTTTTATAGGATTGAGTGGAGATCCGTCACGCTCTTATTTGCCGATTCCAACTTGTAGCTAATCCTTTCCTTCCCATTCCGGGATGACAAGATGTTCATTTTGTTCCCTCCCTAGGTCTCTTCCTCTTTCTCCGCCTGATGATATAATAATAATAATAATAATAATAATAATAATATAGGGCATTTATATAGCGCTTGATCCACTATGATGAAGCGGCTCTAAGCGCTTTACAATATCAAATAAAGACATAAAAACAATACAGTTGTATAAGACA
>JARBEQ010055757.1:0-14936 GCA_030265355.1 Tritonia tetraquetra | reverse complement strand
TATACTTTATGAATGTTAGAAATACTTTTACACATGTGAAGCGCATTGAGCATTACCCAGTTTTGAAAATGCGCTATTATTATTATTATTATTATTATTATTATTATTATTATTATTATTAATTTGTAAAGTCATGTACATAATGTTCTTTTTAATGTAACGATGACAAATAGAAATGATGATGAATTTGGTTGTTTATATAGATTAATTCTAAGATGATTATGATTATAAATGTTGGCACTCCTCTGTGGGGCATTGGTAATGCACTTGCCTATGGATGGAGAGGTCCACAGTTTAAAGCCCCACCAGGTCAAACTATGGCTATAAATAGGAGGTCCCATCTTTGTAATAGATTGAAAGGAGTGTAAAACATTAATTCTATAAAATGTTATTATAATTGTGAAAAATTGTTAATCATTACTCTTTCCCTGATTCCTTTTCAGTTCAAACCAATTTGGCAACGTCCCATAGATTTCCTGTTTGTTTTATTCTTTGTGGCAGCCATAGGGGTGGCAGCTTTCCGTGGACTGGTGAGGTTTTATTCCATTAGTCAGAGCCCTGTATACCTATCTATCAACAGTTGTGATATTTATAAGCTGTCAGTTGTTTTGTTTTTTACTGAATGAATTTACATAAATGACATCTTACAAACAATACCCTTGTGTTTAAATGCTCAAAGCTACAATGAGAAATGTCTTGATCTTATATGCAAACATTGTCATGTGTGAATTTCAGGCTGTTATGGGCGGTAATGCAGAAACGATGAAATATTACATAAAGAATGTGGAACCTTACCTCACAGATCCCTCAAATTTTGCCAGAATTCAGGTAATATTAAATTCACATGCAACGTTTTTCTGATCTTTATTCTTTTTACATTTCTAGAAGCAGCGTCTTTTACATTCTTGAACCTCTTTACTATAGGCAACTATAAACGTTTACCACTAAGACAGGTAGCATGAAGTTTGGGGAAATCAATATCTCTCATTTAAATCATTTTCCAATTTCAAACAAACTGTTCCAGGCTAAAACTGTTCCCTGATCATGGTGTTATTGATATAAGTCGGGAACGTTTCACAAGAGAGGATATATTTACCCGTTTCACAAGAGAGGATATATTTGCCTTTGACCTGTGTTGTAGTAGCAATTATCACTGCCCACTATATGCACACATTTGATCTATCTTTAAGTGGAGTAGCGGATGACTCGGTTGGATAAAAGGTGTCCCATCTTAGGCCAGCTGACATAGCCCAGGGCAGGTATGGGTTCAATCCTTAGCCACACTTTTCCTTTTTTTATGATGGTTGAAATGGTCATGCTTATGTTTATGCTTTGTGCGTCCCCATACAGATCCTTATATATACAGTGGAACACGTTTAAACCGAAAGTGACGGGACCGGTCAATGTATTTCGGTTTAGAGGTCTTTTCGGTTTAGCAAAAGATTGGGGATTCCAAATCCTTTTGGTTTAACCGTTTTCGGTTTAAACGTGTTCCACTGTACTTTGTATGTCTCTACTATTCAGGTGGTTGTGTATTGTCATTTCTTCCTGGCCTATTCACTGTATACTTATATATATACTTTTTATGTCCCCCATCTCCAGGCAATTGTGTATGAGCATTTTTTCCTGGCCTATTACCTGGCTGCCATTTACGGCCTGATCTATCCAGGCCAGCACTGGATGACTGACTGGTCACTCATACATGCCGGGGCTGCTGCTCAGGTAAACAGGGACGTTTTCTTTTTTTAAAAATAGTTATTTTTGCCAAGATATTTAATATCTAATGTGTGTAACCGAGGACGATGACAATGCATGGCGAAATATGGAATCACTTTTCACCTAGACAAGTGTTAAATCCCATGTTTTAACCCGTTTGCCCAGTTTTTATCAATAGCTGAGGGGGGTACCCACAAGGGCTACAGTAATTTGTTTATTGGCTCGTCTTTGATTAATACTGATCAGTGTATTGCTCATGGTGCCAGTAAAGACTTGTGGACACAGTGGGCTGATCACCTGGTTGTCTGAGACTGATCCAAAGAGCTTCCGGCTCTGTTCAGTTGTGTTCGGAGGCTGTATTTATGGCAGGTATCTTGTGTGCCTTTCATGGTTGAACATAGGGCTGGCCCCAACACTGCTCTGTGGTATTAATGGGGCTCGATCAAGCAAACAAACAAGGTTTAACCAGTCTAGCCTATAAGGAAGCTCTGAAAGATGGCATAATGGACATGACAGTAGGGATGCAGAAGGCAGAATCTAAAGTGGGATGACGACAGTGGGTAATTACCCCATTTTTTCTCAGGTTTTTTTCTTTTCTTCATTCAGCTGTTTTCGTACTTGGAAAAAATTAATATCTTTGGCTCTTGAAAAAGTATTTCAAAAATTTAAACTCCCAAAATATTCAGAAAGTACTGTATATCATATTAGTGCCAGAATCTCAAAATTCTGCAAAACGACGGGTTATTCAAGGCTGCCCCACATATTGAATGAAAAATTAGGTGTTTATTGTTCAAATATATTTACAAGAAATATTTTTGTTGAGCATGATGAGGAGACTAACTAACCCCCCCACCTCTTTACAGGCCCAATATTCCTACATGGTTGGATCTATTCACTTCCGTACTCCCAAAGTACTGCATGCCCCAATGGCCGGAACTCCGGGACTGATTTGCTGGACAATAAACATCGCATTGACCATTGTCCCTCTACTCTTTGCTTGGCGCTGTTTATCAGATTATGAAATGTTTGGACGTACGTACAACGTGGAGAGAGCCGAGTTGAACCAACATACCAAAGAGACGCCTGAAAAGAAATCGGAGTAGATATGTGGTTTTTTTAAAGATTTTGGATATATAATGTGTATGAATGAATCTAAACTGTTGAATCAAGTGTTTGTCTGTTATGAAGCTCTTCCTCCAATTTAAACCAGATTTTGGTGATGGAATTAACATGATTATTGTCTCTAGTAATTATAATAAGCGTCCTTGAATATGTCTCGGTTCTCATTGTATCCCTTGTGTACCACACCATCACAACATAAGTATCAGTCTTATGTTGGATACGGAGACAGAATAGAGAATAGGCAGTCTGCCAGATTGGTGTTGATTCATTACGAATTGTTGCCAGAGCAGCGGCCACACGTGGCTTTCTTTAAAATGAACTTGACTAATGAACCACTTTTTTTCGGGGTGGCTAATTAGCTCAGTTGGTAAGAGTGTGGCCTCTGTCTCTGGCTAGGCGGTGTTGTCGTATGCCACGGTGTGGGTTTTCGATTCCTACTGTCGACTTTCCTATGGCTATTTTTCTGTGTTTTTCTGGCACTTTAACATTTTCAAACCTTGCTTTAAAATTAACTGTAGATTCCACAGACATTGCCCATATGGTCCTTGGTTGTTGGGGGAAATCTGCCGTGGTATGGACTTAGTGTCAACCATTCGAGTGCATAGAATCACTTAGTTTGCATTCTACTCCCTGGATTTCAGAATGTTCCGCGGACCTGTTAGTAGAAGCTACGGGCAGTCTGTTGATCAATCCATAGCCATTTGACTCGTGGGTCCTTGAACCTGTCCGTGCTGTATTTGTTGAAGTCACGATCCGTTCGCAGCTGTGGCTGGTTTCATTGACCCATCCACTGGTCCTTTGAAGCCATGGATTGTCCATGGCTGATCAACATACGTAGGTAAACTGTGTTGTCTTTATTTTCTGTCATTCAACCTCAGCTAGAGCATATAACTAGATTGTGACCACCAGTTTGGGTCATGTGCGGTCGCCTGCCAATGTGATTGATAGTTCGACAATTTTTATATGAAGTACAGGAAGAGAGGATAAAACTAATGTGCGTGTTATAATAAAACAAAAATTGCCCATTGTGTTTAAAACTGAAGAAACAGAATGGGAGTGGTTAGAAGGCACTGTGAGTAGGTTCTCCTGCTTTTTCTCTTCACTGACCCTGTCTATTTCTTAGCAGCGATGCTAACTTAACCCATTGCTTGCCATCATGGCCAATTGCGCCCAGCAATTTTCCTCCTGTCAAACTTCATTGCGCCTGCTAGTTTCCTAGATTGAATGACTTCACTATAACTCTTTTTGCCGGGAAACCCGCAACTAATACAGTCGTTTCCGCTTTTAACGGAAGTAGAGAAGGTATTAAAGTGAAAGTAAAACTTTACCGCTTACTGAAAACTAGCAATATTTTTGTCATTCTTATGGTGAAAATGGCCTTCGGATTTTTGAACTCTTTGGTTAATAATAATGATTATTTAGGTGGATCAGATGAAGAAATTGAGTTGGATGGGGAAAATAGCTATTGACATTGCAAATGAAGAGGACGATGATAATAATTTGATTCTATTGTATGGATGAGGTGATGAAAGTATAACAATAACAACAAAATGTAACTTTTTCACTTTTATTTGCTTTCAGAATTTTTTTTCACTCACACCCACTAAACAACCAACAAAGTGTTATATTATAATTATATAGAATTACACAGAATTTATTATCCTTTTTAAATCAATTTTTGTCTTGGTTCTCATATGTGTAAATTGATATTGATTTTTAAATAGTACCTACTCCGTTGGGATGACAGAGTTATCTCCCTGCCCTTAGTAATCCAAGGGGTACAAAGACCAGGAAGGCTTAGGAAGCAATGGGTTAAACAATGAGGGAGAGAGAGCATAATACTATTCTTTTTTTTCATAGGTGCATAATAATATGATTTTATTATTGTCGACTGGTGGGGGTCATTGACCTTAGTGACCACAGTCAGCAATTTATTCTTATTATTGCAGACGAATGCAGTAGTGAGTACTTCAACACATCGAAGCTGAAACCTATCATGGTTTTGGTAGCATTTCATTCAGCAAAAATATTCCCAGAACAAAATTAAAATCATTTGGAGATGGAGCTTTTTCTAAATTTGGCCCTATAACTTGCAATTCCCTTCCTGGCCCTATAAAATCATGTCCAACTATTGACTCTTTTAAAAGACGACTGAAAACCTTTCTATTTGATAAATATATGTTGTAATTAGTGGTAAATTATAGCATAACAACACTTGTATAGTATGTTAGTATTAATTACAATGTGCTTTACAGGTGGCCAGTGTAGCGTTTCAGTTGCTTTTTGGTACAGTGTTGTAAACTTGCGCTTTTATATGAGTGTAAATATGTATTGTCAACTTTAATTAGATGTTGCTTGATTGTATGTTACGGTATTTTTTAGAAACTAAAGCGCTTTGGGGTTTCGACGGAAGGCGCTATACAAATATTCTTTATTATTATTATCCTCTGGATAGGACACTTTTTTATGAAAATTATTTTCCCAGCACGAAGTCGTGATTTATTTCATCATAATACAGCAAGTTTGTTGGTTTTTGGTTTTAACCCTTTTGGTGAAACAGAGATACCTTACACCGAAAGGTACTAAAAGGTTATTGATAAAGAAAGAAAGAGATAGAGGTACCTACATGTATAACCTTGATACATAGTGCCTATTACCAATAACGCTATTTTTTATATTACTTTTTGTTTTCTTTGGTGGAAAGGGTTCTAAATTTAGACCCTGTAGTTACTACACTGAGTTTTTACGGGACTGTTGTCATTAGCAGATTTTGTGAAATTTGAGTGGCAGCCCTGCCGGTCTCTCAATTCAAGATTAAAAATTTGTTGTCAACATGGGTACGTGCATAATAGATCCATTTAAAGTAAATATATGTAACTTAGTGACAAGATAATGTTTGATTGTAAAACAAGTAATTATAGAAACCTTTTGCAATATAATTTTAACTGGTAAGTCAAGCAATGATATTAACCCTAGGCGACCCAGAAGATGCTCTATTGGGGATAGAAATCGTCTCCTTGGATACCACTTGCCCTGAGTTCAAAGAGGTTTCCTTTGCCTCTTGGTACTGTCAATTGTTTCATCTACCATAGGATCTTTTACACACCTTTCCAAGACATAGATAAAAGTGTTTTGATTTTATTATCTTTACCAAGAAGTCTCCACACAACTCATTTTTGTCAAGTGATCATCACACAATGAAACAACATATTTTGTATTTGTAATGTTTCTCCCAGGTTTTGACAAATGATATTATAAAATTTCTATTTTCATTTTACCTTCCATTTTTAGTCATCACTGATGATGACTGCTCTTTTCTTTTCAGATTTCGAAAGGATTATATTTTTATAGGAATGTAGAGGATTTTAACCTGATGTAAATTCTAGAAATTTTGAAAAATTATATTTATGTATAGGTATAATATGTTATTTAAAATTTTGAATTTTTTTGGACATATTCCTTTTTTACCATTTAAACATTTTAAAATTTTCCACAAATCAAAAAACAAAGAAGACTATTTCACAAATGCAATCATGTCATGAGCAGTGTTTTATTTTTAACTTCAAAAGTTTTTCAGGAATCAGTCAAAATATCAGTATTATTTTCAAAATAATATTCTTTTCCATTCTCCTCAAACAGGCAGCACTTTTAAAGGAACTAGTCTGTGTCATGTAATTGTATGCATCATGATTTTAGAGTTGATATTAATTGATTAAGTTTAGATTTTTTAAATTCATGTCATCTTATGCTTGCAGTGATGATTTATTTGTCTTCTTGCAAACCACATTTGTTGTAGGTTGTTTTTGTTTTCTTATGTCAGAGCTTATGAAATATCTTGTTTTAAATGTTTTAAAGACAAAGCAAGGAGTAGGAATGCCATAATGAGGTTGTTGTCGACTCGGATTTGTTTATGCACCATTTTTTACCTTGGTGAATCAAAATTAAAAATGAATTTGTAGATATCTGTTAAAGCTAAGGTTGTATAAAAACAGCTTTTTAGGGATGTTATCTCTTTTGACAGGATGCGCTTGTTTTAAATTTTTTAAAAATTGCTTTTGGTTTTTATAATGATGCTTTTCTGCAATGATATCCTGATTTGATGTATGCCATAGTTTGGTCTGCTATAAATAAAATCTATTTGTTAAGACTTGATAATTATTTTCCATATAAAGATATTAGAAATACTTTATCAATTATACCATATTTTTTCATATTTAGACTTATATCTCTATTACAGTAAATAACCTACTACTGAAATAGACACCGGTGTTAGCCATGATTTTATAATGTTCCATATACCAAATTTTACACCCTGTTCTCTGACTTGAGTTAGCATGGGAAGATGTATATATTATTGATTTATAATTTATTATGTGTACGGCTAAATGTAATTTAGAATATTTATAGTAAGGCTTGAATGGCACCATGAGCGTCACATTTTTAGGAATTGCCCAAGTTTTGGCAATATCAATATTTACTGTTGCCTTGGTGGTAAATCCCTCAACTATAAAGAAACAGCAGATTTTGCCACATAAGGCTAATTCCAATTGTTGTTTCTGTTATGGCGTAGGATTGAATTTGAACAGGATTTTTGTCCTATGGATTCTATCTATGTTGCTCCTTGCAATAATCCAGCCAAATTTACAGGCACTGTTGTAAACTGGATTATAGAGAAATGGTTGTCATTGCAACTCGTACTCCTATTCTCCAGTGACCTTTGACCTATACAAATACTTATTGACATGATTCTAACTCGAATGTTCATGTAACCATGTTTTGCCTAGTGATAATGTATATATACATTGAGCTATAAAATTTATTGATCAATGAAATAAAATATATTATATCATATTATTATACATGACAATTTTCATAAAGCTGACACCAATGATAAATTATATCAATACCATTATTATTCACTGTAATAGCATATCTCATCATTTTATATCTGTATTAAGACAAGACATTTTTTGAGTTTGTGTGTGTGTGTTAGGAATAATTTTTCAAGTGGTTGTAGTATTTTAATAATAAATTATTATTTTTTCTTTAAAGAAAGTCTTTATCTTTTTTGTATTGTCGAACAGAGTAGACCTGCCACCGAAAGGTATAATAGGATTTGATATAAAAAGAAAGTGAACAGAGTGGACCAGTGAACTTCCTGGTACTTACTGGTACAAAAATACTAATGAATAAGAGTCGGACTTCAGACGAATGGGGCGCCTGTGACTCAGTGGACATGCCACTGGACTTTAGAGCGCGGAGGATTGGGTTCAAGTCCTGCCTGGTGCAGGATTTTTCCTCTGGACCTTTCAGAGTTTTTCATAGCTCTGCCCTAGAGATTCACGTAAAATCTTCTATTGAACCGCCTTTGATGTGACTTTTAAGTGTTAAAAAGGGCGTTAGACTTCAAACTTTTAGAACTTTTTGCACTAAACATCCTTGCTGCAAGCAAATGAATAGAAAAGTCAATGATTAAACTTGGCATCATAATTTGTGTGTTGGCAAGTAGTATAGATAGAATAATTCTGCCTTTTTTAAATGATCATTTTTTCATTCAATTCCCTTTTACCATTACACAGTGTAGGGCTTTTTTAAATGAAAGAATTTATACTGAGTGCTTTGAGCCTGTTTCACACGGGGTAAGGCGCTATAAAAATTATATATTATGATTATTATTATTATATACGATTTCACAAGACTTGAGAGGTAAACCTGGAAACTCAATAAATCCTTAGTAGTAATGAAAAGGACTGATGTGATATGCCCAAGCCATTCACTCAGAGAATGACAGCAATTCAGGACTCTTTTTGCTGACCTCTGACACAAGAGTAAAGCAGTCTGCCTTTTACTTTAAATTTTAGAGTTAGAGGTCCAGGGTCTGAACCTAGATGGACAAGTATTTTTTCTTTGTAACTTTCAGAGTGTTAAGTAGTCAAGGCTGTGATCCATTCCCAGACACAGGGTTCCCAGGAGGTCTGGAAACCTGTAATTGGTTGGGAATTTCTTTTTTTTTCAAATTCAAGGTCTGGAATTAGCGTTTTGGGGCATTGGGTCTGGAATTGGTCGGGAATCTCTTCACTAATATAAATAGCAATGATGGTGCATTCTACTATAAATAGTAAGGGAAAATCCTGATGGTGTAATTTTAGTAATGATATCTCGCCAATTTAGGGGTCTGGAATGGGCTGAGAACCCTGCACAGGAGGCACTACCTTTGAGTTTGAGATGATCTGTGGATCTTACAGACAGACAGTTGAAAAGACAAGAAGACAGGCTCCTCCACTCAAGGGATTTTCCTTTGGAAGAATGGAATTGCATGTGTCATCGATTCTTTGACAGGATTGTATGTCAATGGTCATGCCATGGCAACTTTTTGTAATAAATGTGTATGTGAAAAAAAAGAATAGGGAAGAGGATGATTTTGAGCAGTGGAGGAAGGCTCATGAATCGTTAGGGGATTGTGGGGCAAATTTTAGGGGCACCTCAGGAGCCATGGAGGTTGAGGCAGCACATATTTTGTGGAGCCGCTCCCAGAACAACGGTCTTCGTTACACTGTGCTAATTTCAGATGGAGACTGTAAGACATTTTCTCACATACAGAACTTGAAGCCTTATGAGAAGGAAATTTAAAAAAAGACGAATGCATAAATCACATCAGTAAAAGAATGGGCACAGCCCTAAGAAAACTCGTGAAAGAGAAGGGACTTAGGGGGAAAGCAAGACTGACGGAGTGGAAAGTCAAAAATATGACCTCCTACTACGAATCCTCCATCTACAAAAATCAGTCTACAGAGGAAATGAGAAATGCCATTGATGCTTCCCTGTATCACTGCTCTTCTACTGATGACTCCCCTCAACATCATCTATGCCCGCCTGGTGAGACATCGTGGCGCTTTTTTCAACGAGATGCTGCTTTGGGAGTGCCCTATATCGCTCCCATGCCGAACTCTTGTCAACACCCTTGGATCCTTCTCTTCTTGACGTCATATAACCGGCGTATGATCGATTGTCCTCAGAGCAGCTCCTCTCTTGTTGTCTCATGAAAAATACACAAAATAATAATGAATGCATCCACTCCATTATCTGGACAAAATGCCCAAAGGAAACGTTCGTCAGCTTGCCTTGTTTGCGCCTTTGCCTTGGCCTTGCTGTGGCGGAATTTAAAAATGGATCAAAGAGCAGACAGCAGTTCATTTCATCTTTAAATTTGACTGTTGGATCTTCCATGATTCTCATTGGAGAGAAAAAAGATACTATTCATGTCAAGAAAGCAGAAATTGTCAAAAATGTTTCGACAAAAGCTGTGAGACAGAAAAGGAAAGTTGCCATGGCCAGGGAGCAGGAGTCATTAAAAAAGCAGGAGGGAATCATTTATGGACCTGGACTATGTTCTTTGAATGAATAGCTTTATACAATAATTTAGATATGTATGTTTTTAATCTTTTTTATGATTTTGGTCTTTTGTTCTCGACGCGTATGAATCTTCAGGGTATTTTTTAAAATTGTTTAATTTTATTATCATTCATTTACTTGTTAAGTTATTTTAATAAGACATGGCATTTACGTGGAGAAAAGCTGTGAGTGACTTTATGAATATTTTTAGTATCCCTTTTCTCAATTTTTCTGTAGTTGACTTTTAGTAAATTTTAGTAAATAATTTGCAGCTTTTGCTAACTAAGAACATTTTTTAGGATAATATTATTAAATTAATTAGATTTTTCTTTTCATTAAGTTATGTCCAAGTATGACAAGTTTAATTAAGTAGAGTATGAAAGCTGTGTCGCTGTTTGTTTGTTTTGTAAATAGGAATATATGAAAATTTCTTTCAAATTCAAAATGGCCACCGCATAAGAATCTGCAGGTCAATTTGTTAAAATATTTTTTTCTATTTGATTTATCATAAAATGATTAGTTTTTGCTTAAATATGGGATGTATAGATGTTGTAGTATCAATCCATGCCAATATTTAACTATATTTTTCATTCAGGCTCTTGTGTGGGGTACTTTAAACTTTATCTCTCGTTTGGTCAAAACAGTGTTTTTGTCATGTGTCACTTAAGAATTTCTCAAATCATTCATTTATTTTTCAAAGATATCTTAATGAAACTTGGCATTTAAGTGGAGGAAAGCTGTTTGAGTGTTTTTATGAAAATATATTTAATTTTAATTTTTTAAATTTTTCTCTATATGACTTTTACTAACTTTAATTTTTTTAAATTGTGGCTTTTTATACGATTGACTTCCAAATATTATTTTTTAAAATATTATTTGATTAATTTAATTTTTCTTTTCATAAAGTCATATCCAAGTATGTCAACTTTAATCATGTATATTATGAAAGCTGTACCATTGTTTGTTTTAATAAAAAAATTGGAATTTCTGAAAATGTCTTTAAAAATCCAAAATGGCCGCCGTTGTGACCAATTCAAGTACTTATAGGTATCTTATATCATTTTGAATTAGTCTCAACAAAGTAGTAGCATTTACAGTGAAATCAGTGATTTCTGTTAGTGCCTGCCTTTAAGCAATTTTTTGGGAGGCGTCTATAGTGCATTTAAATGTGAAAGTCCAGGCTCTAACTCTAAATCCTGTTCGTGCATACTTTTTTCTCTCTGAGTTTTCATGGCTCTGTCATAGAGATTCAGTTGGAATCTTCTCAAGTTTGTTTTTGTTGAAATGCCTTTGATATGACATTTCTGTATTAAAAGGGGCACCTCACATTTAACTCCAAAAAGCTTTGAGGGAATCTGCAGGTGTGTACCTCAGGGCAAAAGCCTTGAAAACTCTGAAAGTAAAAGGTCTTCCAGAAAAAAAATGTGTCACAAAAATATGGTTACACAGGGACAGCAACATTTATTTCACTGCATCGTCAAGCCAGTGATAATGCAAGAATAATAGGTACTAAAGACTAGACAAGATAAGACACAAAAATCACAGTGACGTTAGACAGAGTGTTATGCAAGTAGGAGAAGTGGATAGCGATCCAAGCTGATCGTGTTTATATAGGTTCAATGTCAACAAAAACTCGCTGGAAACCATACGATACTGAGCATACTTAGGACCGGAAATTCAATTTATAATGAAAAATCATGTACAGAACCAAAAAACTTTTTGTTCTATCACTACAAAATTTTTTGTTAAGCAGTACAGTTTACATTACAAAAAATCTGGACCAAAAATTCCTTTTGCTATACTATATAACACTAGTTTCATTATATGCATGTTTGCTGTATCTGTGCTATAGTGTATTCTCTTTCTTTATTTTGGATATTCATGTTATGAATTGGACACACACATTAAAAATTCATTAATAATCTTTATTATCATTCCCAATCAAAACAAATCCACAAGTTGCATCCATTAAATATGTGATTGAAACCTTAGATTATTTATACATCAACATGACAAAGTGTATTCTCTTTCTTTACTTTGGAAATTCATGTTTTGAATTGGGCACACACATTAACAATTCATTAACAATCTTTATTATCATTATCATAAATCCCAAACAAAACAAATCCACTCGTTGCCACCGTCAAATCTGTGATTAGATTATTTATACATCAACATGACAATGAGTGGAGACAGCTGGAATAACAAATGACATCAATAATTACTTATCAAACCCCCCACACACGCAAAAGAAGATTAAGAAAACTGTACACTAAGCAGCAAGTGTTTGTGCCATTCAATACATTCAGCAGCCAGAGGTTGTGCATTATAACATACACAGTGGTCAAGTCTTTATTGATTTAAACCATTGGGAAGACCTACCTATAAATATACACACAAAGGAGATTGAGATCAATCGCTAAGTCTCAAGACACAAAATGCCAACAGTCTTTATACTATACACTTGAAACAGGGATAAGACAGTTGTAAATACACATTAGTATACTAAGAAATACATCAATGTTATATACACAGAGGATCATCATGTTTAATGACTGGAAATGACGAGACCTCAGCAACGATTATAAAATAATTAATCCCGGGGTCCCCCCCCCCCCAGAATATAATAAGTTACTAGAATAACGACATTATATAATCAGAGCCTTGGTAAAGTTGCGTTGCACAGCAGCATTCCGCCCATGACCAAACAATAACTAACCACCACCCCTGTCCCTCACCCTCCAGTTCTCTTTCTTAATTTCCTCATTGAACACAAAAACCATCTGTATCTACTTTCTTTACCATTCCCGCCATCTTGGTTGAGGTAAACAAAAACAATTTTTAGCCCACCGTCGTTAAGAAAAATAGCCTCATTGATGCTTGTCTATTTTCAGTATTCTGGGCTCACTACACACTGACTCAATGATTACACACCTGTTACTGTTACTATGCTTCTTTGGAAAATAATACTTTTAGTTCCTTCCAAGTCGAGATGAATTCAGATTCAATGAACAAGACAAAGTGTATCACTATTGATGAATCTTACATTTCTATCATAAAAGCAGTATGTAGATTTGCCGTACAGCTAACAAACATCCATGCCAGTATCCATTACCCTATATTATTAGTAATTAGTCAATCACAAGCAGGTAAATAGGTTCAGGATCTGGTTATTTCCCTATCGGAAATAACAAGAAATCGGGAATAACGAGAGATTTTGTCTGGAACGTCAACTGTCATATTATAACCAATTTTCACTGTAGGCCTACAGGCACTCATTAGTGAGTAGGGTGAGAAATCATCAAAAGGGACACAGCAAAATAGAAAACATCCATACTTTGGGTCCCCACAGTCTTCTTGTTAACATCTCAATGACTTACTACATGCAAATCTCTTTCTTTCTTTCTTATCCAGCTTCCTTTTACCTTTACAATGTAGGGCCAGCACTATGAGGCTGGATTTCACTGGATCAAGATATATGCAAATCTTAATAACAATAAAAGGACTTTAATTCAAACCTACTTACTGCTGGTTTCGTCTGAGAAGCCGGCACTCAGGTGAAATATTATCATCATTGTTATTATAATCTTACTCATTCACTTTTTTTGACACTATTATTATCTTTCGAAGGAATGGCTACACTTCCATTCTCTGTGCCTTTCCTGTCCGTACCGGCGAGGAAAAAGCCAGGACTGAGGTTGTATTTGTACGCCATGAGCTGTGGGACGAGGAGCAGGATACCGTTGATGGACCAGAACAAACCACGCGCTGTCCAGGTCTGAGGGACACGATAAATGTACGGTGTCCGATAATGGAACGACGACCCCATGAAGGAGAACTGGCCCTAGAAATACATACATACCAATTACCAATGTAAATAAAGTAAAGTAACTTACATAGTGCATATTCGCAAAGTTCTGCATGCTCTATATGCATTATAATTATAATGCTGCCTTTATCCCCGGCAGGCCCTTACACTCCAGTGTCCTTTAAACTCTATGGGGAGTATACAGTGCGAGCTGCCTCTTAGGCACTTCAGTACTAGTATTCTTACAGGATCGTTCACTGGCCTTGGGCAGGTACTCAATTACACCTGAGTCGAGTGAGGTAAGTAGACTCAAGTGACCCAAGAACACAATGACGGACGATTAAGACATGGTGTTCCCCAGTGGTCAACCATTGTGGCATGACAATATTTATTATATTGTAAAACAAAAAGAAAATACTTTAGTTGATGTGAAGGAAAGAATCTGTAAATCGTAACAAGTGGAGAAAGTTTATTCATTATAATAAGCCTGAAACTCACTAAAAGGCAAAACAGGAATTGATTTTTTAAAAATCAAATAAGGGAGAAACTTTTTGGACCACACTAGACTCCACCTAAGATAATCTCTCTTAAACTAAACTCTTATATAAAATAAATTGTTAACCCAGTCCCATTTTTTTCTTAATAATCATTAGTATTTAAACATGTTTAAAATAAACTCTGTCAGTGCAGTTTCCGTTTAAGATAAACTCATCAATCTAAGTTTTTAGCCATTCACGCCACCAAAACGATATTCACGGAGGGAAAGGCAAAAAAATCCAACTAAAAACAGAAAAATAAATTTAAAAACAAAGCAAAAAAAACCCTATCTAATATTTTGAAAAATATAAATTCAAACCTTTGACAGGTGGGGGGGGGGGGGGGGGGGGGGGGGGTCATT
>JARBEQ010055646.1:0-14936 GCA_030265355.1 Tritonia tetraquetra | reverse complement strand
TATGTCTCCTAATGATGTTACTGTAAAGTGCATAGAGCATGACCTAGTCATGAATCATGTGCTATAGAAATGCTATGCATTATTATTATTATTACTCCCATCTTTTTAACTGTGTTTTTTTTACTTCTAACAATCTAAATGATCTAATAATTATATCAAAATCTGTGCACACAACTATAATGAACACATAAATGCACATTGATAGTTTTCACTATAATAAGCGTCCAAAAACATTAAGTCTGAAGTGTTCCTTTCGGATTTTACATCAAATTATGAAAAGCAATGAACTATGTAGAGCTTACAGCGCTTTTATATCATACCCTTACATCACATTAAAGTCAAGTTATATGCGGTGAGTATACTTTTAGAATTTTGGAGCCCCCCAGAAAAAATCCATTTCTGGTAGAAATTTCAAGTTACGTCCATTATGATATGATTATTGTTATTGCATGAGATATTGGTAAATTTTCTTTTTATTGTACTACTGAAATATACATTGCAACTCCCTTTACAAATTTCCAGAAATGGATAAATAAAGTTAATCCTATATAATCTTTTCTTACTCAATGCTTTATGGTGGCAGCTCACAGCAGTTTACACTTCATGAACATGAAAGGAAATATAATCTGTAATGCTTTCACCAAGCAAATACCTATGACCTATGACATTTAATCCCCAGTATCAGCACGTGAAAGGCTACCAAGTGGAAGATATTAAAATTGTGGAAGATGGAAAACATGTCCAGATCAGTTGGAAAGATGGCCATGTTTCCAGGTCAATATGTAGAAGTATATGTACTGAGTTTCATTTATACTGTTTTTTTTATTTTTTATAAGTAGCAATAATGTTAGGTATTCACATCTTTCCTTTGGTGATCATTTATCATTCTCCAAATTATCCGTTAGTCATTATCTTAGAAATAATGTCTCACTAGACATTAGCAGATAATACTCTGAAAGATGTGTTATTGAAGAGTACAAGATTTGTTAAAATCTGTTGTTTCAATTAGCTTTAGAAAATACAAGTTATTTTGTTTTCTTTGGTAGCTGTTTATTATGTAAATCTTTTTATCCATTTAGGTCATATGTTTGTTTTCTGACCATGTAACATTTGCCTGTCTGAGGAAAACTAAATAAGTAAATATAATCTAACACTATTTCATCATTATTTTCTATTAAGGATTTGAGCACAATTTTTCAAGATTGTCTTTATGTATTTTTTCATATGGATTGATTGATTTACTATTATTGGAAAAGTATTTTTACACAGTTTATATAAAATCAAATCTGAAAAATTATGAATTTTTATCTACTTTTGTGTAACAATTTTATATTTAACATTTCAGATTTCACAGCATGTGGTTACGTCATAATTGCCATTGTGGAGAGTGTCTGCCTTACACAACAACAGTCCTTGTGGACTTCTCCAAGATTGACGAGGATTTGCGCCTTGCTTCAGCTTCTGTAGATGGTTAGGTTGATAGATATGATTCTATGATTTACTTATGAAGTGTCTTGTTGACAATCTGAGGAGAAAGACCTAATTTATCACACCCTCACACAAGCAGGCCCTTAGTAAAGATTGCACCACCATGGGCCAGAAGGTCAAAACGCGACTGGCTGATGGAGCTCATGTATGTTAACAACCGTGACTGACAGGAATGTCTTTCCTGTCAAGGAGTAAATTCTTGTAACTTGATATGTTAATGCCAGTGGTTAAGAACAGCAACTATTTATTGTTCAAAGAAATGTGTTAAGTTGGTCTCTTGTTGCCTGGTTAAAACACAGATGTTTATTGTCCGTCAAAGATTAGTTTGTGAGAATATGCTTACAGTTTACAGTGCAGATAGAAAAAATGAGTGTGTAATGTGTGAGAACTATTTGGGCCTTGTGTCTTTCTTTCTTTCTAATCTAGTTCCCTGTTACCATTATAGTGTAGGGCCCGCTTGATGAGGCAGATTTACTCTGGATCAGCCCACTGTGACTTTTTGTGGCAGGAATTAATTTTGCCCGGACAGCAGCCTTTCGGCCTATTCTTCTCAATTTCCAACTGCCAAGGGTTCTTTGACATGCACAAATTGCACATGGGACCTCCAAATTTATCATCCATCTCCGATGGGACTAGGTTCTTGATCCCATCAATTTTCATAGAATCAGGGGAGTGGCAAATAAGTTCACACCAAGTTTTATGAAGAAAAACAACGGCTGTCGCCACTGGGAATTGAACCCAGTACCTTTTGCTTCAAAGGCCAGAACCATATACCTCTGAGCCACTGGGACCCCCCACATCCAGAGTCACTCGCAGGAAATTCTGGTATGACTCCGGATATGAGTTTTATTCAATACCATTTTTCTTTTAGAATTTTGAGTGCCATTTGAGGTGGTCACTTTAGTATTTTGAGTAGCTCAAAGTTCTGATTTATTGTCTGTTTCAGATGAAAATGTGGTTGTGTTTACTTGGAAAGGAAAAACGGGTGAAACTTTTCATGAGGGTCCAATCCTTACAAAGTTTTTGCGTTATCATTGTTATTCTGAAGCTGCTCAGAAGGAGAGGAGTGAACAAAGAGCCATGCATTTTAGCGATGATGTAAGAATGTTATGTTTTATTATTTGATTTATTCCTTACTTTGGTCTTTTAACAATGTGTTTGGTCTGTGCAAAATTTGATTTTTAAATTCTACAATGTGTTTTTATTCAATGGTATGAAAATCTATTATAGGCAGCTATAGAAGCAGTCGTTCCTGCCTTTAATGTTAAACGTGTAACTTCTATTGAGGAATACTGTATACACTCTACATGTTTGTCCATGCTTTGTAACATCTGTGTGATCTGATACTATGATTTAACTATTGCTGCTGATTAGTTACAGTCCTGTGTTACAAAGGTTGACTATCTAAGTTATATTTGATATTACGCAATACAAATGAGAAGAATTTGAAATAATTACTTCTGAAGGTAAAAAATATTGTTGCAAAAAAACAGAAGATAAAAATTGGGTCAACTGGTTGATAAGTGGATAATTTTTTAATTTATTTATCATCTTCACACAGAAAACTATTCCAGAGGTTGACTGTGGTGAAATAATGGCGTCCGACGAAGGGCTCTTTAAGTAAGAGGTTTTCTTTACCAAATAAGGTTGAAATTATTTGAAGGCTTCGGCCAGACAAAGGATATAAGTTGACAAATAAAGTCGCTGAAGTTTGAGGCAGAGTCTAGTGAATATTGGATCAATTTACAATGTAATCCTTGCAGAATTCAGTTCGCCTGAAACCAAACGAAGGATTAGGGTCACTTAGTGTTAAAGGGTTAATATACACTGACCGGCAAAAGAAACGCGAAATCTGAAAACAACAATGGTTGTGATTTTTACATTTACCTTATTCATCGATGTGATGGTTTGAAGATGTGTTGACAATTATGAAATTATTTGTCAGTTTATAAATATCAATGACGTATGTTAAGCCACGTGACCACTAATTCAAAGGCTTTAAACACTTGTACAACATGTGACCTTCACAGGCTTTGATCACTGTGTTGCATCCCTGGTGCATAGAGTTGATCTTTCTTTCTTATCCAATTCCCTTTTACCATTACAGTGTAGGGCCAGCACAATGAGTCTGGGTTTCTCTGGATCAAGATATTAAGCCAAGCAGGTGATCAAATAGAGTTGATAAGTTTGTTTATTTCTCTGTTGGAGATCTGCTCCCATGTCTGGGTGATGCCTGCAGCAAATTGTATTGCTGTACAAGGTTTTTGCTCCAACCGGTTGAGCCGTCTTAAACATGAGGCTGCAGGGTTTGATAGATGTAACATTGTGCTGTTACGCCATTGCCACGACCTGGACCAATATTTTGAAAGATAATGGACTGAACCGGTGGCAGATGCCGATGGCACCCCAAATCATGACACTGGCACCTCCCCATGGATTATGTTCCAGGATATTTCAATCATTGAAGCATTGTCCTGGTCTGCTCCATATCCGCACTTGGCCATGATTACGATCGATACAGAACCCTCTTCTCCACTGTTGATGTTGGCAGTTGATATGGTCATGTGCTCACTGTAAACGTTGCTGTCGATGATGTGGTATAAGAACAGCTTTCTGCTGAGGTTTTCTATTTCGGAGGCCACCATCTGCCAATCTCCATCGGACAGTTTTGTCACTAAGAGCTCTCCTGTGAGTCCCAAAAGTGTGTCTGGCAGTATCTGGCGCAGGTAGAAAAGGATCATGCCGATGTTGGCTTCATTCTGCGCTATTGTTGTTCTTCGTGGTCTTCCTTCTCAAGGTCTATCTTTGATGGAGGCTGTCTCTCGAAATATGATCTGGAGTGGATGTAGTGTGCTAATGTGGACTCCCAAAGCCACTGCAACTTGTCGAGGGCTCTCACCGGCTTGTAACCACCTGACAGCACGGTCGCAGGTTTCTTTTGAAAGTCTTAGCATCCTTTAATAGCACTTATTATTGAATTACATAAATTTTTGAGGGCAAAGTATTTATAGGGGTGGCCTACGTGATCAGATCAGGTGAAGTTTATATTGCTCTACATACAGCAAGTGAATCCCACTGAGGGTTGCAACCCCCTTGTTTGTTTATTTCTCAAGCGGCCAGTGAACGAATTGCTTGATTTGAAATTGGTGAATTTGGCAAGAAAAGACCCCGATACAATGATGTTAGTGTTCACTACTCTCGAAAACAATGTTTGATGACATTGGGTTCACTACTCTCGAAAACAATGTTTGATGACATTGGGTTCACTACTCTTGAAAACAATGTTTGATGACATTGGTCGCAATCTAAATTTTTTGCGTTTTTTTATGCCAGTCAGTATAGATCTAGATTCTGACAATAATATATATATTTTTTTAATTTTCCGTTTATTTATTCCAGACCATTTGTGATAGTTAATCAAATAAGCTTCTTCTTTTTTCTTCACAACTGATTATGTTGTTTGCTTATCACTCACTAGATGGCTCTTGGCATTGAGTGAGAAAGGTATTTGTCTGGTCAAGAATATGCCAGAGGCACGAGGATCAATTAAAGAGGCGAGTTGTTTTTCACTTTGTATTGTCAATGTAATATGTAATTCTAGTTTCTTGGTATGCATTTTGGTAATGTAATTAGTGAGTACTGATTGGAACAAAACCCTGGATATATTGTTGGGCATTTAATAAATTAGTGCTCTGAGTGATAGAACTTCCCAGTTTTTATCAAAGCTGAGGGGGTACCCAAAAAGGGCTACAGTAATTTGTTTATTGGCCTGTCTTTGATTAATACTGCTCAGTGTATTGCTCATCGTGCCAGTAAAGAGCTATGGACACAGTTAGCTGATCACCAGCTTTATATGATTCTTGTTCAGGTGAGCTGTCATTCAGCGTTACGCTGCTGCCAACTCAAATATTTGATAATGTTGTGATAATATTGTTTTTTGTGTGTTTTTTTTAGGTTGCAGAGCGGATTTCTCTAATACAAAGAACTATTTATGGAGATGTAAGTTGATATTTGATTATATATACGGTAACTTGAAAAGCTGTTGCAGTTACTTGTTCTTGTTCTTGTAATTGTTGTTGTTGATGATAATTTGTCAACTTATTAAAAAAACTATGTCCTTAAGCCTTTTAGGCTCACAGAGTCGGAGCTTAACCCGATTTCTGTAGCATGAAGTTGACAAGTAACAATATGTCACTTTCTGGGTAGGACACTGGTCTATTGCAGAATACTTTCCTGAGTGAGACAAAAATAATAAAGTTGCTTGCCGAAGGAAAAAAATGAGTGCCGTAAGCCTGACTCGATTTCACAACCCTTTCAATGGAAGTTCATTGTCTAGACCACTCAGCCACCCCACCTTCGATAGCCATTGTATTGTATGCTAAATTATAGATGGATCTCTGGGATGTCACCCTACCTCCCAAACAGCACAAAGAATACATCCAAATTTATTCCAGACAACTAGGGATATTAACTATATTGATGAATAGGGATGTCTACGGGAAGGATTTTTCCGATTTATACCTATTCAATCCTCTTCTTCTATTTTTATCACTGCCTGCCTTGTTAAATTTTAATGGGCAAATCATGATGTAACAAGAGAGGAATGGGCCAAATGTGAGGGCCCAGGCAAAAAAGCAATTAAAGTCTCAAAATTAAGATATTGGGATGACTTTTATGTGATAGACAATTAATTTGTGAGCATTTAAAGCAAATATTTCATCCAAATTGGAAGATTAGAACCAACGATTTCAAATGTCATAGGTGTGTAAAACGTACAACAGAGAAAATGAGCTTTAAAGAGAAGCGAAAATTTATTTTTAAAACTTTATTTCATTTCTCGAAAATGCAAACCACAACTTGGAACTTTTTTTGTGTCCAAATTGGATGATTGAAACCAAAGCTATCAAAGTATTTGTGATATAAGGGTGTAAAACATACAATGAAGAAAAGAAGCTTTGAAGAGGAGTAAAAAAATTTTAAAAATTTTATTTCGTGGCATTGTTTCTGAAATATACAAATCACGACTTTAACCGGATTTTCACCTGGGCCCTCACAAATGTTTAAGACAGCAGACTTCCATAGCAAGGGTCGTGAGTTTGAGTGCCACGTCAGACATTTTATTATCTCAGATTTGTGAGTATTTAACAGGTGGTATGATGCCCGATTAAGATGGCCCCATGACGCCATATTGGATGAGATGACGCCTCCCTTATAAACAATAACAAACTCTGCCATCTTGGTTCAGATAAACTATACATTTTTTAAGTGCCACTGTCGGGAGTTAAGGAAAATAGCCCAATTGATGCTTCTGTCTATTTTTAGTAATCTGGGCCAGAAAGTGACTGATTTATTCTTCCAAAACTGGATTAAACATGGACCCAATGAGCCTAATGGCTTTGAGGGACGTCCTGATGTTACCAGTAAATGAAAATAAATCAGAAGGTCTCCATTATTCCCTCAATCTCATCCCTTTGAAATTATGATTCATCATTTTTCATCATGATGATTGTAATTTCCTATTGTTCACAAGCATAAAATCGTCTTGCAGTTTAGAATTATTTGTTTTAGTCGAATATTGTCATTCCATCTTTCTTATCAGCTGGTTGTCTTCTGTCAGGGATTTTCAAGCTCACACTTTTTCTGCGTTAACAAACCACTTTTTTTTGTAGTGGCTAGTTAGCACAATCGGTAGAGCGGTGGGCTCTGTCTCTTGCTAGGCGGTGTTGTCATTCGCTGGTTTGGTTCAATTCCTACTATTGACATTCCACTTTTCTTCTTCTATGGTTATTTTTCTGGCACTTCCACATTTTCCATCCTTGCTTTATACAATTTTTTTTCTTATCAGGTGTTTGATGTGGAATCTGATCCGGATCCAAATCCAATGAATGCTGCTTACACTGGAATTGGTTTGGATCTTCACATGGATCAAATCCACTATGAGTCACCACCAGGACTACAGCTTCTACATTGTGTGGAGTGAGTGACAGTTTATTTCTAAAAAAGTTGACCACATAAAACTTTATGATCATTTAGGTTTCAAACTTCCTAGTTCTATAGTATGTGAAAATTACATAAAGCTTTATGTTCATTCAGTTTGAAACTTCCTAGTTGTATGGTTTGTGAACATTTGAAAACATTTTAGAGATTATTGACAAGATCTTGATATAATATTTGATGACTTTGAAAAGGTTTCTTTAAAGAGAAGGAGTGAAAGAATTGTGTGAAAAAAGACGAAACCTGACAGAAAATGAATTTGTTGCAGGAAAAAGATAAAATCTGCATATTATCAGTGTTATTATCATAATGTAAAATCTGCATATATCATTATCAGTGTTATTATCATAATGTAAAATCTGCATATTATCAGTGTTATTATCATAATGTAAAATCTGCATATTATCAGTGTTATTATCATAATGTAAAATCTGCATATTATCAGTGTTATTATCATAATATAAAATCTGCTTTATGGTTCAATATATGAGATATGATAATAAGCCATAAACAGTAAGCCATAAACAGTACTTAGAGAATGATTGGTTGGTGACAATGATATGCAAATTTGCATGTTCAGAAATGGTAAAGTTCCATTTATTGTTTTTATCAATAAAAATATTCTACGTGCGATTTCAGATTTGATGAAAACATCAAAGGTGGGGAAAATTTCTTTGTCGATGTCCATGAAGTGGCTCACAAGTTTAAAAAAGAGCACCCAGACCTATTTTACACGCTGACGCAAGTTCCATCGGCTGTGAACACGTTGGACTACACTCGGTAATGATGATTAAATGAAATGTCTAGCAGAATGTTTAGACTGGTTGAGTAAAACAAGTCAGTCAGACGAGAATACTTGTCTATGGTCCACAAGGTGTTAATTAATTATGGTCTTTTTTCTTAGTGTTTGTGGGTTTTTGAGTCTGTCTGAAGGTGGCAAAGTGCATGACTCCCCAAACTTTCAACTTTAGTCAAGGGTGGCAGTGTAAGAGTTAGTGCAAAAATATTTTAATCACTGATTATGCCAGCAGCAACCCATTGAAATGCTTGTCCTCTTTCCTCTCTTTCTTATTTGCTATTTGTTTGTGTTAAGTTCATTACATATGTATTAATGGTGTATTCACAATTTCCCTGCATTTAATGGTAGTTACACCCTAGCACAGATATAGCAAAATTCCAGGGACAGCACAAGTTATTGTGCTATATCGTTTAGTCATTGATATTCCGAGAATAATAGCAAGACAAAGATGGGACGGTAAGACACATCGAGGGATGTCAGAGACTGGACTGTGGCCTTGGCTGAACACACAAGCATGCTGGTAATATAGCATGAGAGAGAGAGAGACAGACAGAGAGAGATGGGGGAGGGGGAGGCAACAGGCAACCCTTACTCACACCAGTGTCTGTTTTGTACACACACATGCGTGCACACACAAGCATCCTTAAGCAAACAACACAAGGACAGCTTATTATTGTGTTGTTATGTTCTGTAAATTTGCCTCTTCATTGTGTTCTCCTTCAACTGTTACTGTATGCAAGTAAGGGAAGTGATAGTGATGCAAACCGATCGTGTTTATAGATTCATTGTATTTAATTTTCTAGCGAAATGAAATCATGTAGGTACAGAATGCAAAAGTCTTTTTGCTATAAGCGTGTTTTTTGCTATATCACAATGACATTTTTTATTATAGACAGTACAGTTTACATAACAAAAAATCTGGACCGACAATTCCTTTCACTATAACCAGTGATCAGAATTTTCCTCGGATCCGGGGAAATCCAGGATTTTTACCCCTCCTCGCATTTTTCCTTGCATTGATATTTGTATTTCCTTGTTGACGTAAATAGTGTATCGCGATCACTATCCCGGGGCGACAACAGTCCCGATGAAATTTCCTCCTTTTTGACTTTTCCTCATTATGATCACTGTATAACGTTATTTTCATTATATGCGTGTTCACTGTATCTGTGTATGTGTATTATTTCTATTATTTCTATTTTACCACATTGATGTGATCAAAAGACCTTTTTCCGTGTAAATGTTGCTGACTTGACAATGACAGGTTGTAATGAAAATCATCACCAGAGTCACATATAAATGGTGAATTTGAAATAGGCAATATTTATCAAGCAAACAACCCCCTCAATTTTACAATACATCTTAATCTTCAGTGACAATCCAGCCCATGTACGGATTCAGCGACCGCTAATTACTGTCAATCATTTAGATGAAGTAAGTTTATATTAAGGAATAAGCTTAGGCTAAATTATGTTTTTAAACCTATTATTTTCTTCTTTTTTTTTTATTGTGTCAACTTTGAAAACTTTAGTTCCTATCTGTTAGAGTGTAGTGAAGAACACGGAGATGATCGATGTTGAACAAATTGTTTGTATTCACTAATTATACTGTTTGTTATTTGTTTAATCAAGCCTTACAGCATTATCTACCTCAAATGGTGCAGAGGTGGTCAAGTGGTCTAGACTACAGACTTCCATGGTGGGGGTCGTGGGTCCGGCTTCAGGCACTCCGTTTTTTCCTTGGACAGGAAACGTTACTCCATTTGCCTCACTTGACCCAGGTGTAGAAATAGGTACCAATTCTCAAACGAGTCTTGGGAAAGTATTCTGCGATAGACCAACGTCCTATACAGATGGTGACAAATTGTCACTTGTCCGCTTCATGCTACCGAAACTGGGTTAAGCTCCGGCCTTATGAGCCTTTAAGGACATACCTGTACTACTTACCTCAAATGGCCACAAGACACCTGCAATCGGAATCATGATGTTATCTCTTTCTTATTGAGAAGATAGACACAGATGTCCATCATCCTATATTGGTACAACCAGCAATACAGTATGGATTATTAAAATGCCAATGAGTAAATCATTGTTGCCCCAAAGCCATGGTAAGAATTGTGGAATTTTGCCACTCTGGGCTACACTCCAAAATATGAAGAAAGTAAATTGATGATGAAGAGGATTAAAGCTGACGAACAACACGAGCAGGAAGTAGAATCAGCAAGAGAGAAAATAAGAGAGAGGAAGAAATGGAAGACCAAAGAGGATAACGCCATTCATTATGAGTTACTTTGTTTGTTTTAGTAAGTTACTATATTATTATATCATGGGTTTAAACACTAGTTCTAATTAAAATGTGATGGTTATGTAAACTCCTCATGATAAACAATTGCAGATTGTGAGTGTTCTTTGGCAGCCAATGTCGATTGCTCCCTTGGTTGTCCCTGAGGTAAGAATACTTTTTATACAACTTTTCTTTCTATTTCTTTCTTTTTTTCGTCCTTTTATGGTTTACCTTTTGGTGCCAGATTAATATATAATTGATAAAATTCCTCCACTCCTCTCTATTGCAACTTCTATTCTTTGCATCCACTAAAGTAATTTCTCTTCTCTTTTTTTTTTCTCTTTGTAATTTATCTCCTATCTGAGTCTTGAGTCTAGTTCATTAGATTTAATCCTTGTTATCATATTAGGAGTGTATTCAGATGCTTGTTACTGTCTTCAATGTTCTCAAAAGGCCCCCTTTGAAATGACCATACTGTGATTGAACAGTGTGTCAAACTTGAAACTTTAAAAACTTTTGATAGTAAGATAAGATTGATGTCAGCAAAAATTTACAACGAAAATCTTGTTGAACACCAAGAGAGCTCAAATTCATTTTAAAAAGCTGAAGAGATTGAGCGGGCAATCACAGCAGAAATAAAGAGAAAAGCCAAGGCTATGACGCTTGATGACTTTATTAATGGAAGACTGAGGGCCAAATACTAAATCTGATACTTGTTGAGGTGACATTATTGAACCTACTGTATTGTGAAGAAGGGTGTAAAGATAGCACTAACCCTTTTTTCATAAAAAATTTCAACAACAAGTGTCTGTTGTTAATGTGGTAAAATCACTCATGAAAATTGAAATGTTCAATGTGTTGTGTTTATATTATTATATCAGGCTATATTTATATTTTTATAACAGAAATACATCGAGCCATTTTACAAGGCCTATAAAGTGTTCTACACCATGATTCACTACCACGACTCAAGGGTAAGAAGACATTTTAGATTGTCAATAGATATCATAGTCAGCTTTAATAAACTCATTCCATCCTACTGCGACTGGATGTGACATGCTTCCCTTTGCCCTAACGTGACTGGATTCGCCATGAAACATTACTTTCTAATCTCACATCCAATTATACTAACACGTGTGTCTTAATAAGTGAGAGATCTCATGGATTATTCTGCAAAAAACCCACTACTTTCATTTTCATTCTGCAAACGATTGAATCGAAGCGAAGGTTTTTTTCCGTTGTGCGACTCGTTAGTCTCAATTTCATTGGGGTTTTTTTTCTCCAAACAGATATATTATAATTGAAATATTATGATAAAATAAAGCTGATTTATTCTTTCTATTCCCATATATAGTATGAACATCTCCTGAGACCTAGAGACATGATAAGCCTGAATAACCGACGAGTCATCCATGGAAGGAAGGAGTTTGTCGGTAATGGACGAAGGTTGTTACAGGTAAGCAGCCTTAATCGAAAGTTAGTCCGTGTATTTTTCTTCGATGAATTCTAAGTTTTCACAAGTTGAATATGGCCACACTTTTTTCAAGTTTTAATGACATCTTGAAAAGTAATGAATGAAAATTTTCAAATATATTTTGTTGTATGCTTTCAGGGCTGCTACATCAATATCTCTGAGTTCCAGAGCAAGGTCCTGATGTATCACAACAGGTTTGGTGATGGACGCTGGCCTGTCCGGTGTGGCAGTATAGACTGGCAGTAAATTCATACTGACGGACTGTTATTGTTTTGTTTTTAAAACAACGAGAAAAGGCGTAGAGAATTTTAGGGTTGCTGAAAAATTTATGTTTGGTAACTTGCCTTGTAACCAAATTATCATAAGTACCTTATTTTGAACCTTACACCGAAAGGTACTAAAAGGTTATGGATAAAGAAAGAAAAAACTTATTTTGATTGTAACCAAATTGTCACAAGTATTTTACTTGTATTTATCCTTAATGATTTGCGTTGTAACCAAATCCATCCTTGGTAGCTTGTAAAAATTGATTTTATCTAAATTTTTATCATAAACAAATTTTGAAGTGGGAAAAGAAAAGAAAGAAAATGATCAAGAAAATTATTGGTGATGTTTTTTAAAGATTGATATTTTATTGCAGAACAATGTGTATGTGTTGTGTAATCAGATTTCAATTTTGAATAAAATCTTTGATGATCATTTGCTAATGATGTAAAGATATTATTATTGTCATTATTTTAGTGTAACCAGAAGCAATTATTCTGTAGCATACAGTATACAATGCAATACTCCACCTATTTTTGAACATGTTTCATAGAATGTACTTATCAATAGAAAAATGTTTTCAAGGTAACTCTTATATCACCTGTGTTTTTATGAAAACCGCTTAAAAACTCAATTTCTGTACAATATCAGCATGGGTAAAAATCCCAACTGACTTCACACCAGTAAAGATAGTGAATTTTGCGATACTTTTTTTTGCAAATTTTTGGTCTTTTTTTTTGTTATACAGTCGACTTAATCGCAATACGACGGGAGTGGGAAATCTTTTGTGATTAACGGAAATTATGATTAACCGAAGTTGGCTGTGGGCCCAGTAATTTTACGGCATGTCACTACTTGATGACTAGGTACCTATATCTGTTGCACTATTTATTCTATCTTTTTTGCATAGATATCTTTGTCCTCTCGAGTTTCACGGACTTTGGACCGTCATGAACATGTCATGGCCTCATTACAAAGCTGTTGTTTTTTTGGGGTTTGAAAAAAAATATTTTCTGTCACAAGTGACAGACATCAAAGAGTTTACAGACACAAGATTATAACCACCCTTGCTTTTGTTACATTTGTCCTCACTGGCAAGTAGTCAGAAACCTTTTTGATTGTATAATCAAGGACAATCCAATAGCCAGTCGTTAACTGTCTGTGAGCCATGACTCATCTCTGCATTGATGAGACGTAGCGATTGTTTGCACTGGACTGTACAGGCGATGCGTGTTGTCATTCCTTGCGGGGTGGGCTACGGGCACCGCGTAATGATTGAACAAAGGCGGCTGCAGCTGTCTGCTTGACCCCCAATCAGTGTAAGGCTATTGTAGCGTTACGGTTGTTAGCTCATGACAAGGGAGATATGCGATCATTGTTTAGTAATGTGTGAAAGCAGGAAAAAGCAGATCGAAAATGTGAGGCAAGGTGTCGCCGATTTTGCGATTATCCGAAGTGAGTTGTGATTAACCAGTGACTTTTATATAGAATTAATTCTGTTTCCTGGGAAATTTTGCGATTAAGTGGATTGCGATTAAGCGGAGTCGACTGTATTATCATTGACTTGACAATCTATAGCGATATAATGAAATAAATTGTGCTTTCCCTGAAATTTTGTTATATTCGTGCTAGAGTGTATATGATTATCACAAGATTAGTGATGTCAGGAGGTTTATACGGTCCCTCATACAGTAAAAACTCGTTATACCACCAACTCTGGAACCAAAGGAAAGTTGTTTTTTTAAGGAGAATGGGGTTGTGAAAATAAGTTTGAGTGAATAAATAATAAGAGCCGTACCGTGGCAAATAACAGGTGGTAAGCGAGAATGTCTGTTTAACAGGAGGCAGTATGACAAGGTTTTACAGCTTTCATTGTGTGAAGTAGTATCATCAACTTTACCTATATGGCTGAATTAATGAATGACGTGATGGTGCCATTTATTCTATGCCTTGTTGTTTTACTTTGTGATGATATTGTTGTTTTACTTTGGGTTGATATTGTTGTTTTACTTTGTGATGATATTGTTGTTTACCCCCCATTCTTCAATGTATGTTGTTTTATAAATGCAAATATATATTATGATACCATTCCATAATATTGGAAAATCTTGATATTATTTTTACTTTTCCATATTGGAAATCAATTCAAGTACAAGTGCTCAATTAAATGATCATCCCCCCCCCCCCTCCCTCCCCTCTCCCTTTGTACTTTGTACCCTCTGCCCTCTCTTTATTTTTTTAATCAGACATAAACTTTCCAATTGATTTGATACTAAGTTGACAGGATATGCCTAGTTTATGTCATCACATTGTGATGTTAGATTTTAAATGCTTTGTGCCTTTTACACTCCTGTATGATCCGACTAGCATGATCAGGTGTCAATTGTTTGTTACTATTTACGATATTTGTAATGATTTACCATCTCAAACTCGGGGGCGTCCTTAGCTCAGTGGTCAAGCCACTAGACTTTGGATGTGGAGGACCAGGGTTCTAGTCCCGCCTGGTGCGGAATGTTTGTCTCTGGACCTTTCAGGGTTTTCAAGGCTCTGCCATGGAAATTCACGTGGAATCTTCTCAAGTTCTGTTGAACCGCCTTTGATATGACCTTTATGTGTTAAAAAGGGCATTAAACT
>JARBEQ010055535.1:0-13871 GCA_030265355.1 Tritonia tetraquetra | reverse complement strand
TAATAAACATTGAAATGTAACACCAACTAATAAACATTGAAATGTAACACCAACTAATAAACATTGAAATGTAACACCAACTAATAAACATTGAAATGTAACACTAGCTAATAATTATTGTTCAAATGTAACACTGACTAACAAACATTGTTGAAATATAACACTAACGCTGAACAGAGAACCCATTACGTTTTGATGTGACTGAATGCGACCTTGACAGTTCCATCCTGATGCAAAACACAAATGTCTTTACTTAGTTTTGTTTTGGTTCTTCAAGCAATTGAATCGAAGCAAAAAATGTCCACCTAGTGTGACTCTGGAGTGTAAAATTCAGAATTTTTAATTAAACAAGAGTTGTAAGAAGAATAAAATTAGTTTAATCTGGATATCAGTATCAGTGAACATGGAAAATGATCTAACTAGTGAAAGGGACAGTGGGAGGGAAGAACTAATAGGAAAAGAGTTATTTCCTTTGTGCAGGGACCAGCATTAAAAGTGAAATGGTTTAATTCACTGGCATGAGAAACTCACTTTGAAGAAGACCAAAAATGGTGTATATGACAATATATTGAATATTTCTATCCAGCCGTTCTGTGCTGTTGGCTGGAAACTCTGTGAAATTAGCCAGACCGCTGTCGTCATTCCACACAGCGACCCAGTAGTTGGCGTAGTTGAAAGTCACATGGTAACCAATGATGAAAAATACAATGAAGAGTGTAGACAAGAATCCAACTCCTCTCCATAGATGCCAGTACATTTTCATTGCAACCTTTGTAGAAATTATGGAATGTGGTGAAAAACATTTTACAAATGCTAAATGCTAGCTTGATTGGAATAAGTCTATTTATTACAGTTATTGTGTACACTTTCTTCCATAGTCATTATTGTTTAGTACCGTACTGCAATCTAGTAAGTGACAAATGCAGGTTATTTACTTTTTAAAAGTCACTGGGTAAAAAACATGTAACTAGCATGTGTCGGTAAAGGTTAAGAAAAGTAATAAATTCATAACTATTTGAAGCCTTTCACTAGGGAAATTTGAGTGTCTATTCAAAGTTTGGATACACACATGATAGAGATCTTCCTAATTGTTAACTAGTTAGTTGTTGAAAACCTGTCATTTCAAAGTAATAAAAACGAAACCAATATTTCAATACCCTTCCTCCCGCAGCTTTTTCATCTGTAGTCAACCTACTGACATCTGGTTTGTCTGTGTTGTCATCTGCTATGCTCAACCCACATGCTTCCAACTGCAATGATGAGTGGCTTTTTCTCCTTCATTTTGTGAAATAAAATAAAGCAATATGTTTAAAAACACTTCATATAATTCTACGACAACAGCAGTGACCTAATTAGCCCTAAGTTCACCCACCTTGCCTAAGTCCACCCACTTGTCTGTTAGCACTGTAAACTCATGAAATCATGCTAATGATGAGAGCTGTTGTTGAGTCTCCCATATTTCAAACAAACCATAAAACAGCAACAAGAACAAGAACTGTAAGCAAAGGAAACTGCTCCTACCCTGTTTGCAATTGATGAAAATAATTTAAGCATTGATCTGGGTCAATAAAGGTTAAATTTCTTCTAGAACAGATGAGAAGTTCATCTGTAGTTTGAAAAAATAGGCAGACATAGGCAAGTGGGTGGAGGATGACTATAGTGCTGAGTGAATGGTGTGGATAGTTGACAGAACAAAACAGTTGTAACTATTTGATTGAGGTATTTGTAGTTCTTCATGAAAATGGAGCAGGCCCAACAACCAGCTTGTGACGTTTAATGGTGTAGGTACTATGAAATAAACATTCTAAACTAAAGTCTAAATTTCTCACCTTAATTTGATATCATTTCCAAGTATCACCCCATTAAGACCAGTTTCATTTTCATCGAGTATGTCTAAAGATAGAAGGTGATGCATTTCCTGGAATTCTCTGGCATCACTTGATTCACTTTCCGATATAACTGGCAATGTTTGTTGAAAGTTGTCCCTACTAAACACACTGTCACTGCGACCTTGAAGTGAATTAAAGAAAAGGCATTACTAACAATCAAAATGCATCATCAGAACTATGGCAATTAAACATCCATTGATTGCACCTTTTTAAAATAAAGATCTGAATGTACACTTAAACTGTAGATGCCGTAAACAACTGTGTCCATCATTGCAGTTAAAGTCACAATTAACAGCTGCAGTATTTTTCTGATTAAATCTAGTTACATTCTTTCATGATGAGATGAGGCGTGCTAAGTTTTGCAATAGTGTTATTATATAACACATTTTTTACATACCTAAAAATCATCAAATTTTTGTAGCTTTATTTTACTACTGTCATTCTATTCCGTGGCAACACGCAATTCATTGAAATTCATTCCATTACTGATAAAGTTGTTGTTTTTACCCCTTTTCACAGGTCGTTCCTTTTCACTGTCTTGACCAAAGTATTGGGAAATGAACTGTGCAAAATCTCCATCTTGAGCAACAAGCTCTTTAAAGGAGCCGATGTCTGTAATCTCTCCATTTGTCATGACAATAATTTGGTCTACTTCAGAAAGCCACTGGATTCCATGTGTCACCATAACACGTGTCTAATCAACAATATAGAAAATATAAAACAGTATGATATCACTTAAAAAGTATTGGTCAGATATTATAAACCCTTTGCACTGAAAAAAGTTAAATCGAATTGTGAAGCCAAAAAAACCAAAGATTATGTGGTGTCTTACTCAATAAAAAGAATCTCTCAGATTTGAAAACACATTGACCCACACATGAATAACACAGACTCTGACACTTCACCTCCTCTCCTCTAAAAAATCAGAAATGCATCAGGAAACAAGTAATCTCACTAATGTCTGATTTATATGTTATGTTTTGTTATCCAAACCACATTATACCCCCAAGGTGTGTAGTGGCCAGCTCCATGTCCAGCATTGGTGAACATAGAGCTGGAAAAACTCTGGATCAGGTAGATAGGGTAAGTAGGTGATCAGCCCACTGTGCCCCAAACCTTGAATGGCACAATGAGCATCAACTTTTTAGGTGTTGCCCACGTTTTGGCCATAACAATATTTACTGATGCCTTGTTGGTAAAACCCTCAGCTATAAAAAACTGATCACATAAGGCGCTGTCTGATTTACATGACAATCATAAACTTGTGTCCTAGGTATTTATCAGAGAGTCCACACACTAAAGTTAAAATCTTATATTAGTAAGATTGTTGTCTATTTTCCAGCTTAAGTTTCTGAACTGTAGTAATATATATTCATGTTGATCACAAGCTATTTAATTCACTTACTTTTCCTTGTAAACACCCATCTGGGCCAATGACCTTATCGAAGATGTGGCGTCCAACATGGCTGTCTACAGCACTCAAAGGATCATCAAAAAGGTAAATATTAGCTTGACTGTACACAGCCCTCGCCAAGGATATACGCTGTTTTTGGCCTCCAGATATGTTGATGCCCTAGAATTGTATCTGAATGTCAACTTTGTTTTGTTTGTAAATGAAGTGAGATTTTCAATGATCATTTACATGGCGAGAGTTTGATACAATCCTAAATAAGTATTAGTCCCAGCAAGTACTTTCATGAATTTGTATTCTATCCCTAGACTATATTTTCATATCCCATTTATTCACTTTCAGACAAGTTTTAGAGTCAATTTCAAAATTAAAAGCCACACATATGTAAGGGTCCAAGCAAAAAAGTAGTTAAAATCTCAAGATAAGAATTGAGATGACTGTTGTATGTGACAGAAAATTGATTTGTGAGCATTTTGTTGTTTACTTCATTCAAATTGGATGATTAGAACCAAATATATCAAAGTATTTGAGTCATAGGGGGTAAAACGTATGACAGAGAAATTGGGCTTTAAAGAGGAACGAAAATGACTTAATACTTAATGGCCTTGTTTCACAAAAATACAAATCGTGACTTTAACCAGGTTTTCACCTGGGGCCTCACATGTCTTAAATTTTTGCAGTAACTACTAAAGGCTTCAGCATGTAATTTTGCATGCACACTTAGATTTTTATTGACATTAAGGGTTATGATTTAAAAACCTGTAGCAAATTCCCTTGATCTTTTTCATAATTTCTATCAATGTGACCCTAAACATTAGAATATACAGTAAGGATGCTTGAAGTTATCATACTCAAAAAAACGACACATTCACATTATTTGTCAACATTACATGGGAAATGAGAACAACCACAGAATTCTGTGAAAACAACTCACCTCTTACATGTGAAAACACTGGGTAAGGACTGAGCATTTCTAAATTACTGTAAAACTTTGAATTTTGGGGATTGAGCACCTTTGTTATTTTCTATATAGCACAAATAAGCAAATGTCAAAATTAAGCTATCTGCCATATGGCAAAATAATTATTTATAAGGTCGAATATAATGTACTCATAGGCCCGGGAACGGAATTTGTTCAGGGCGTGCAGAGAGAGAGAGATAGAGAGAGAGAGAGAGAGAGAGAGAGAGAGAGAGAGATCAAGAGAGAAAGAAAAAGAGAGAGAGAATAACAGAGAGAGAATGAGAGAGAAAGAGAGAGAGAGAAGGAGAGAGAAAGAGAAAGAAAGAGAGAGAGAGAAGGAGAAAGAGATAGAGAGACAGAGAGAGGTGGGGAAATAGATAAGACCATTCACAGGTTTTCATCAACACATGACCCATTTACCTTTTCACCAATTTCTGTTTTGTCTCCTGCTGGCATGATTTTAAGGTCTGGCATCAAACAACAATTCTTGAGGACTGTCTCATATAGCTGATGTTTGAAATGCGAGCCAAATAAGATATTGTCTTTCACAGAGGCATTTTGGATCCAAGCTTGCTGCGGCACATACGCCACAGATGACTGACAAACAAATGTGGAAGATAATCAATACCACTTCAATTTCACATGTAATAAAGAATTTTTGACAAATTTAGGAAATGTAATGTATCATAAATTTTCTCTTTATTAAGAATTTGAATATCATAACATCAGCACTCTAGGACAAAACTGAGCATCTATCTATGATTTCAGTAGACAAATAACATGGCTTACAAACTTGTCTTGTTTTATTTGTTTATTCATTTTCCTCCATGTAAGGTTCTGTGTGGACAACATAAGTATACTAAAATAATGTAAAGAATATCTTCCTGTATAACTTTCTGTTTCCTGTTCACTTTCAAAATAAAATCAAGACTCTGATATTGCTTGTTTGTTTGATCAAGCCCCATTAATAGTGCAATGCAGTGTTGGTGCCAGCTCCCTGTTCTGCTGCAGATGGTGCATACTCATGTATTAAAACAGAGCTGGAAAAGCAATGGATCCAAGGATTTCAGACAAGCAGATGATCAGCCCACTGTGCCCATCATCCTTTACTGGCACCATGAGCAATACACTGAACAGTATTTATCATAAAATAAGGCCAATAAACAAATTACTGTTGCCCTTGTGGTCACCACCTCAGACATAGTAAAAACTGGAAGAATTTTGCCACTGTGGGCTTGATATTGATATTGATGATGCAGGGATTATCCCAAAATATCCATAAGTAATAACCTTATTACACAGAAGACTCCGGCATAATTTTTGCTTAGTAAAGTCTTGATGCATCGGTGGCAGAAGTTATTATCCACCATTTGCTTATTTTCTTTATTTCACTTTTTGTAAAAATGATCTGCAAAAGGAGACAATGTTTCAGCTCCTGGACATATACTTCTTTCTTTGAGATCTCCTTACAACTCACATTAAGATTTGCATATCCTCTGATTCGATACATCTCCCCTAGCATTGCTGACAGGAGGGATGACTTGCCACATCCAACTGTGCCAACCACAGCTATCAACTTGCCACGTTCAACTTCCAGGTTGATACTGAAACATTCCAAAAAATTAATTTGAAGATTTTACCACAAAGGAAGCCATGAAATAGTGCAGGAATACTTTGAAGACATTATTTTTATTTTTATTTAGAAGATGTAATATGAAAGAGATATAAATCCCAAATGGACACATGAAATGGCTTGACACCATCAGCAGAGTTACAGCACAAAGACACCATTTGAATCATGACTGGGCATTTTTATACATACATTTATTACATTGTATATTTATATGAGAATATGCCAGTGAATTGTGACCACAGGAAAAACATACTGTCAGCAAATGACCAAATGATCTCAGTCTATAGCTTAGGACTGACAATAAATGATCCAACAGAATCCTTCAATCAAAGGTATATATATACTCACAATCAAAAGAATGTATACACTTCGCTCTAGCTTGATTTAGTACAATAAAACAAGCTGAAACCTGGTTATTATTTTCAAATGGAGTATTTCAAATCAAAATATTGAAAATTACTGACTCTTTAATGATCCTTGGGCTTTTATTGATGTTTGGTCAATTTGTTTAAATCAAATTGTAAAGAGGCCTACTCATGACAGAGTCTTAGTAGAGGCAGCTGAAGTCATCGACGCGCTTTGATGGTGGTGTTTCAAAGTTGACGATAAACTGAGTGTTTTCAGATAGGGTGGTGACCAAGAAAGTACTGGGCTATATGGGTAGCCATGTAAAAAATATTATATAAAAAGAGCAAACAAATTTGCCCACTAAGCACGGACCATAATCTGGGGCCTGCCACTTCTAGGATAGTCCATCACAGTTCCTAAGGCCAGAAGTTAAAATCATTATTCTATACATATCCTGTAGATCATAATTTGTAATTAGGTCAAAACAGCATGTGCATATCGTGGTGAGTAAGGTCATGGGCACAAGACAAAACTGTGTTATGATAGCACAGTGAATTCTACTCACAACTCTTGTTGACAGTTTTAGGATAGGTTAACCCATTATATAATGGCAGCAATTTTTTTAATGTATATATTTTCTTTTGATCATGAGTACGGGTACATATAAGACTACTGTACAATTTGTATTGCATTAATAATAATATAAGAACAACAATAATAATATTAATAATAATAATGATCATAACAATAATAATACAGCGGTCTCCGCCTAAGAATCCACCCATCGGGAGACAGCATTAGTGGGTTCTAAAGATGACCGGGTTCTTACACAAATTTCTAATCAGAGCTACACATAAAGTGGTTAATTCCTCTTTTGGCCAATATAAATTACCTCCCTTTGAGTAGGACAATTTTTGACATGACCTGTGTGCTGCACAGCTCTTTTTGATGTTATAAATGAAGGAGTGCATCAAACTAAGTAGAGCCTTAGTCATCTTGTTCATTTATCACTCATTTCAACTGAGGAGTTTTGTTTTGTTTTGTATACATTTTTTAACACCCGAGCATGAAATCCGTTAAAACAGCGGGTTCTTAGGGAAAGTTATATACATGTGGTCAGGTTCAAAGAGATGATAATTATATCTAAATAATTCCGTTTCAGACAGATGATAGGTTGTAAGATGGATCAGGTTTTTAGCTGGCGGGTTCTTCGGCAGAGACCACTGTGATAATAATAATAATAATAATATTATAGTTGTAATAATAATTTTTTCTTTTTTCTTTATCAGTTTTTGGTTTACCTTTCGGTGTCAGGTTTATCTATAGTGAATAAACTTTCTCTCTCCTCTCTCAGAGATCATCTCATTTTCCAAGGTCTACCTCATGATTTAATTCCTATAGCCTTACATTCAAATATCACTTTAGGGATTCCCAGCTCATTCATTCTGTTTACATGCCCAAACCATCTAAATCAATTCATTTCTATTTTTGTTCTAAACTGTCTGTTTTAACTTCTTTGTCTCTTCTTCTAGTTTTGCCAACTAATCTTCTCAAAAATGTAATTTCTATTGCCTGTAATCTACTCAAAAATGTAATTTCTATCGCCTGTAATCTACTCAAAAATGTAATTTCTATTGCCTGTAATCTACTCAAAAATGTCATTTCTGTTGCCTGTAATCTACTCAAAAATGTAATTTCTATTGCCTGTAATCTACTCAAAAATGTAATTTCTATTGCCTGTAATCTACTCTGCTATCCAGTATCCACCTCCACATAATATTGACAATAAAAATCAGCATATTAATAATAATAATAATAATAATAATAATAATAATAATAATAATAATAATAATAATAATGATAGTAATATAATGATGATGATGATGATGATGATGATGATGATGATGATGATGATGATGATGATTGATATGGATGATAATAGAATAATAATGGGAAACAACAAAAAAACACAAACAACAACATTGATGATGATGATGATGATGATGATGATGATGATGATGATGATGATGATGATGATGATGATAATAATAATACGGAAGCAGATTAGAAAATACCAAATAAATAATAAAAAGACAAAAAATTCTCACATCAGAATTTTAACTCACTTACAAAGAGTGAATTATATAAATACATGTTAATTTCACTAAAAATTACACATAACAATAAACCATGAATTTTTACTCACTCTTTCAGAATGGTATAGCCATGTTTTTCCCAGGCAAAATCTGCATCTTTTATTCGTACACTTAAATCTGGTGATAAAGAGATCAAAGGTATTTCAAAAAGAAAAGATTAAAATTTGTTTTGCATTCTTGTTAACAAAAATTTGTGTTCACACTCCAGAGGCACTACCGGGTCAAGAAGGGTGTAAAACAATAATGAAATTAATCATATTAATAGTTACATCATAAAAAAAAGAATACATTATTAATAAATTAATTTGACGAGAGTGCAATCCTTTCTATACGTTAAATATTTAGGTCAATTAGTCTTGAAAACATTGCCCAGAGTAGTAGAACCTCCCAGTTTTTATCAATAGCTGGAAGGGAGCATCCACACGGGCTACAGTAATTTGTTTATTGGCCCGTCTTTGATTAATACTGATCAGTTTTTTTTGCTCATGGTGCCAGTAAAGAGTTGTGGACACAGTGGGCTGATCACCTGCTTGTCTGGGACTCGCTGATCCAAAGAGTTTCCGGCTCTGTGTTCAGTCGTGTTTGGTGGTCGGGGTGCCTGCATTTACGACAGGTATCTGTGGGCCTTTCATGGCTGAACATAGGGCTGGCTCCAACACTGCTCTGCAGTATTAATGGAGCTTGATCAAACAATCAAACAAACAAGTCTTGAAAACAGTCATACAATGCTAGTACTTACCATCAGAGGTATCTCTTTCTAAGTTGGAAAGAGATAGATCTTGTGCATTCATGAACTTATTTAGGCGAGACAAAGACGTGCTTGCCTGTAAGGAACAAAGTGAAAGCAAGAAACTCTTTACACATCTAAACTATACATTGTAGTTATATCTTCATAACTAAGTAGGTCTGAATAAAATTGTATTTGCCTCATTGGCTCTTCACGTCTATTGATATCTAAAGATAATCTACCTTTTAATAGTGAATGGAAAAAAATACCAAAATTGTCAAAACTGAGTGAAAAATTAATCTATCTTTATCTAAAATAATAAAAAATGAGAATTCAATGGGAGAAGCAGTTGGTTGAAAACCTGAGCAAACCTTGATTCCATGTTGTGCGATTGACGGTATTGTATTTACAGCTAGTCTGACCAGATTGATGTAGCTGAGAGTTACAAACGCTGTATTAGCATCCAAGTGATGATCATCGTCAGTCATTACAAATGTCACCAAAATGAAATAATTCATCTGGAAAGGAAAATTAATGGTAAGAAAAAGAAACAGGGAAATACATAGTTGTTATTTCAGGAAGTAATTGTCATTTCAGGCCATAGTCATCCCATATCTCATTGTGAGTTGTACATCATGATATCTTGAGCTCCTTCTCTAATCCACTGATCCAGCCAGGTCAGGAACAGCAACACATCCTTTCGATGATTGACACATTCTTAAGATGATCTGTGTAGGTATTGCTTGACTATATGTATTGTAACTTACACACGTATTGTTTTATATAACTTATTACAGAATCTATAAAAATGTGACAAGAATCAGTTTCCTATGAATGGATTTTTAAAAAAGTTAAAACAAAAATGTTACAACATACAAAAACAATGACCGCTTTCAGAATTCTATAAAAATGTGTCTACTCCAAATGTTAAAAAATTAATACATCATACACAATCACAATAAAGGTCAATTATTCTGTCAACTGTTTGCTTCCAAATAAAAGATGAGAGAAGTATTTCAGAAGTCTGCTATCCTAAACAATGCACCTCCCCATGAGTCTAAAGGCCCTTTGGACACAGTCAACAACTCACCCAAAACATGGCACCTCCCCATGCAAAATTGAATAGTGCCTCAAGAATAGATGTCTTTAGCAAGATCTTCAGCTCTTTTTCACGGACGGCCAAAAGTTTGTTCATGAACATTGCTTCCCAGCCATACAACTTGATAAGCTGTGGATGAAGAATCCAGCCACTTTATTCACAACAAGTCCAATAATTCACAGTTTTCTCTAAAAGGAACCATTCAATTATTTAGTAAAATCAGGTCCATTTAATCATTTTGTAAAATCAGGTATAAGTTAAAAATGTTTAATCTTAAAAGTGTTATGTCCTACTTTTATTCCATTGAGAATTTCATTCATCATTTTTAGCCTTTCATCCATAACTTTCATAGTGGCAGCTTGGTAGACACGCATCTTGTGCAAAATGAAAACATTGGTCAATAAAGTGAGGAAAATGAATGCAATTCCTGAAATGAGAAAAGATAAACAAAATTTAATATGTAAACAGAAATTTCAAACTTTCACATAATATAACCAAAGATGATAAATACATAGGATAAACAGCTGAGCGTATTTCACTATATAATGAGTGAGGAAAAAATTGGAGTTGTCCCCTTGGATTGATGTAGTTTTTTTCACTAAAAGGAGCTTGAGTTCTACTCACGACAGTTTCGTACATTTCAACAGAAGGCAATAGCAAAGTGTTTTAAGTCGAACATTGGCAAACAAAACTTACACTGAAAGGTACTAAAAAGGTTATTGATAAAGAAAGAAGACATTAGCAAACAAAGGAAACATCACTCTCTTGCTGACCTCATTGACAATCGTTGATATAACCATACCCAACACCATGACACAAAATATCAGCACAAAGACACACTGATGGTGGAAAGGATACTAAGGTCATTGGAGTAGCTGGGTTAGAATGATGTATAATATATCTTTAAAAATGTTCTCACAAACCTTACCCTGGCCTACCACACTTTATATTCTTAACTCTTGGTACATATTTTTACACCTGGGTTGAGTGAGACAATGGGAATGATGTTTCTTGCTCAAGGAAATGGGAATCAAACCCATGACCCTTGCCATGGATGCATTAACTACTTTGGCTCCTCACCTCAGAGTGTTATAGAAAATACCAACTGTAGGGAATTTTTAAATTCATTAACAAGCAGATAATATAAGTAGATGAATAAATACAACTTACCTGGCAGTATGGCAAAACCCACAATACTGTATGTAAGGAAGATGCCAAAAATGAAATATAAAACACACAACCACATCCAGAAAAGATTATCACCAATAATTTTCAAGTTTGTGCCATCCACTGACATTAGGTTGATTATTTCCCCTGTGGTGGATTTTTTGCGAGCTTCAGAGCTTATGGTTAAGGCCTGGAATGAAAGGAGTATGGATAGTATTATACAGGGTGGCAAGAGATAATGTATCAACAATAAAAGATTATCAAAAAGTGCTTATGCCCCGGGTATACAATCATTTAAAAGTAGTAGTATGTCATTAAGAGTGTTTAAGGCTAATAGGGCTGGAGCCTAACCCACTTTCGGTAGCATGAAGCGGACAAGTGAGAATTTGTCACTTTCTGGATAGGACACTGGTCTATCGCAGATACTTTCTCAAGACTCATTTGAGAAGTGGTACCCATTTCTACACCTGGGTCGAGTGAGGCAGAGTAAAGTTTCTTGCTCAAGGAAATATTGAAGTGCCTGACAGGAAATATTGAAGTGCCTGACGTCGGACTCGAACCCACGACCCTCGCCATGAAAGTCTGTAGTCTCGACCACTCGGCCTCATTCAATCATATAGATGGTCATTAAAAGACTATGAGAATTGATAAATGAAATAATAGATCTATTAGTGAGAAAGAATTGGAAATGAAGAACATAAAAAGGTATATCTTAGAAATGTTAGGAATATTTGAAAACAAAAAAAGAAGGGACAAGTATTTCTATGTTTAGATAGTAGTAAATAAATCAATTCAGGTGTTGATGGAGCTTTATTGACAACAGATGAATTATTTGATTGTTTAAATTAAAACTGTATGGACAAAAACCTGCTAGAAATCAATTTAGAACTGAGAGGATTGTTGACCATACATTTCTATCCAATTTTTGATATGTTTAAATTACAATTTTTTTTCTATGGTCTTCATCTAATATATTTTTATAAGCTACTATCTTATTGTCATATAACATATATTTGTAAAAAGTGAATTTATGCAAAGTGTGTATAAACATTTTGGACAATTTTGCGAAATGAAATGAGAATTACCTTTCTAAAAACGGATCCTATAGCCGTGCTCTGAAGCCTGAGGGCCATCAGGGAGATGGCAAAAAAGGACGGATAATTTGTGACTGTAGCAAACGCTTTCAATAATAAAATGGCAGTGGTATAGATGTAACCATGCCAGGTTAACTCATGGTTGGTGATAAAATTTATAAAGAACCTGAAATGAAATGTGTCAAACAACAATCCTTAGAAAATATATAAAACCTATCGTTCTTTATCCTTGGTAGCAAAGATTGATTTAGTAAGATTAGCAAAAAAAACGTAGGAGATTAATTGTGATATCAACTTACAAAGATTAAAACAGTGATGAATACATGTGTACAATCTATGACAATAGGTTAATTCTTACAGGCTTCACTTGTTGATAAGCTTTTGTAGTTTGTAAACACTTCTTCCTCTTTCAGCTTATCCTGCAAATCACAGGGTCACTACAACTTGTTCTTCATTTTGATCAGTCCATAGTATTTTTTTCCTTCAACCCAACAGTATCATATTCAACAACTCTATTTATGGCTGTTCAATTTCAAGCACCCTTCTCCCATTCTATTTTTCATCTTTTCTCTTTACATCTCCCAAATGGCATTACCCTAATGATGAAGAGACAATCTCTAATCTATGAGCAACAGCATTCGATTATTGAATGGTGTGTATCATGCTACTCTTTCTTTCTTATCCAGTTCCCTTTTACCATTACAGTGTAGGGCCAGTACCATGAGGCTTGATTTCTCTGGATCAAGATATCAAGCCAAGCAGGTGATCAACCCACTGTGACCAATGTGGTAGGAATTGATTTTGCCTGGACAGCGGCCTTGCTGCCTACTCTTATTGATTTTCAACTGCCAAGGGTTCTTTAACATGCGCAACTTGCACAGGGGACCTCTAAGTTTATCGTCCATCTCCGATAGAACTAGGTTCTTGATCCCACCTACCTGAATAGGATTAGGGGAGTGGCATAAAAGTTTTCACCGAGTTTCAAGGAGGAAAATACCCGACAGTGTCGCTGCCAGGAATCAAACCTGATACCTTTCACTTCAGAGGCGAGAACCATACCTCTGGTCTGTTTTTGTTGACTTCTGTGTGTTATCCTCTGAGAATTGAATTTGCAGAGGGATACCTTGTGAACCTTTCTATTGAACTGATTCATTTGCTTTTGAACTTCTTCTATGACTGTTGAGAAAACCATACCACTGGTAAAACAATAACATTGTAAGAACAATAAATAGAAAATCACAGTTAAAGGACGCCCAATGTGGTCAATCCTCCCAGTTCTTACCGAGCTGAGGAGGTGACCACAAGGGAAACATTAATTTGTTTATTGACCTTGATTATGATTTATACTACCCAGTGTATTGCTCATGGTGTCAATAAAGAGTTTAG
>JARBEQ010055423.1:0-21230 GCA_030265355.1 Tritonia tetraquetra | reverse complement strand
TTCAAAATCAACAGTTAACACTATAATAATCAACTTACGTTTCTCCTCATCGCGTGTCTTCATTCGCTGAATAAATCCTTGACTCTTGTTCTTACGGAACGCTTCAAATGGATCTCTCATGTCCATACCAATCCCCTTGTGCATGTCCATTCGGTCTCGAACATCGGCTGCCTCTACTGGATTCTCCATCCCTTGCTCCTCGGCACCTAGGCCACGCCCTCCCCAGCCTGTCAAGGAGAAAATAAACAATAAAACTCAAACTATACATTGTAAAGCGCATTGAGCATGATGAATTTCGTGGATATGTGCTATATAAGTGCTTTTTTCCCCCATGACATGATCATTGGTGTGCTGTTAACATGATTCTTTCAGTTCAGCAGCCCATTATTAACTCATTCACTATATTAATCCGCCCATATCGATTCATTACTAAGTAGTGATACTTATCACTTCTCTTGTGTCCACATGAACGTTTCTATAGACAGTTCATATGAACGTGTCGATAGGCAAAACAAAGTTTTAGGCTGAAGGAAGGGAAGTAATTCCACCCCTACTTTTCACTTTCATAACCCAGCGTATTTACATTGGAGACCAATTTTTCTCTTTGACATTTTCCCCCCAAAACGCATCATTTTCACTCCTGCAAGACTAAGTTGTAGAAGTCAATATATTCATGCTTAAAGAAAATCTTTAGACAGTTATAGTTATAGGCCAGAATGATTCTACGTGAACTTTGAACAGTCCAGAGAAGAAATCCTGCACAAGGTGGGACTCGAACGTGGACCTCAACATCCACACGACTAGGTGACTAGGCAAGTGACTAGGTGGAAATTATGTAAGAACAGGAAAATTATTGTGTCTAGACTAGTGGATAGTGACGACATTGTGGATAAAACGGAGTAAATGAGATGAGTAAGGGATGAATAATTTTTTCCATGAAATTAGTATATTTGGTTTAAAAGTTTATTCATTTTCAACACATATTAATACCAGCTTGAACATTTAGGTATAAAAATCAAATTTTAAATGAATTTCATTAAGAGTCTTGTCTTGATTCATTACAAGGTTACTTCCCTTCCCTTAGCAGACATCTTTTATAGCCAAACTATACTCGTTATTCAAAATGTGAAATGAAACAATTCCAATCTTGTGCTTGACCAGATTGCCCCGGAAACAGTTGAATATATTACATACACATCCGGGTTGTTTTTTTGCTGTTTTAGGGCTCTATCGACACAGGTAGGTCATTTCAGCACCCGCCATCCGGTTCATCATGAATCTAGGCCTAATACCGAAAAACAAGCCTCAATTTTTACAATTTCGAATCAAAATCCCTGCCTATCGCCATTCGTAAAAAGAGCAGAAACACCATTTTAATAGGTTTTTTTGCAAAAGAATAGCGCCAAAGATTTGATATCATGGGTCTATATGTTGAAATTAACTCTAAACGACCAAGGATGGAGATTGAGAAAGCGTTGTTGATAGAAATAGAAATAATTGATAGGACCGAATTGAAATCTTGAAGTCATCAATCGTCTAGACCTACACCCCCACAGTTGATTGCCATTGAAATTCCAGAACTAGACACCCGAATCGTTATTTCTAGATTTCCATGGAGAAATATGAACAACTACAAGGTGTTCCTAAAAGTGTAAGTGATCCAATAGATTTTTTGTTAGGATAGGACTTGAAATAAAAGACCTTGACCTTTCAGGGTCACTTCATTGCCATGGTCAGCTGACCACAATGAAAATAAATTTCAGCAGACTAGACATTCAAATGTACACTTTTTAGTTTCACTCTTCAAATAACTTCACAACTTCTGTAAAATATCATAAATGCTCAAATTCCTGTGTCACTACAGAATTTTTTTCTATAACAGTTCCAGGGTTAAACAATAGTTGTGGTTGACAGAGGCATACTATTCTTTCTTATCTAATCTATCTTTTGGGAGACGGCACTACTCATATGGTAGACACCAGAGCCAGAAAAAGTAAAGAAACCAAATTCCCTCAGTTTTCCCTCCTTGGAAAGGTTTCTGTGGGTTGATCACCTGCTTGGCTTAATATCTTGATCCAGAGAAATCCGGACTCATTGTGCTGGCCCTACGCTGTAATGGTAAAAGGGAATTCGATAAGAAAGGAAAGGTTTCTTCCCTGATTTTCTATTATTTCCCTAGTCTGTGAGAGCGCTGCCTATATTTGTTTTTGACCACCATCATTACAGTCAACAGTGATATGTCCGATGAGTACAAAGACTTTTTCAACATGCCCTTTCAATGCTCCCAACAATAATTTTTTTTAAAATCTACTTTTTATCAATTTTATTAAATTATCGTTAATTTCTATTAGTGTGTTTTTAAAAAATGAAGCCCTGAAAACGATGATTGAAATAAGAATTGAATCCATGCGACACCTACCCATCTTCCTCAGCAATTGATGTCCTTTGTTGTCTTCCCCGAGCCTGGAGTCGGGGGGCGGGGCAAACGATGGTCTGGAGAAGATGGAAGGAAAACGTTTAAAGCAGGCACGGATTGGCACATTAAAACACAATCAACAGGAGTACCGTTAACAAGAAATTACAATCAAATCAAACAAAAATGACAGAACAAAAGGTTATGACACTTCATGATATTTAAAATTGTGTTTTCATTTTCTTCTCGTTGACAATAATTTGTCCATCAACTTGTACTCCTTCTCAGCCTCCACAAATTGCAGTACTGACACTGACACTATCCCTTCTAATAAAAAAACAAAACAAAACAAGGTACTTTCCTTCCTTAAAAATAAGAGCTTATAATGTGCAAATGTAAATCAACTCCACATTTCTAAAATGGTAACATCCTTACGCAAATCCAGGTGGAGTGGGACTGCGGCCCCTAGATAGGGATCTCCTTCTTGCCTCTGGGGATCGGCTGGTGCGGATGTATGGCAGTGGTGAACCAGATTTTGACCTTGACCTTGACCTACTTCGTCTGCGGCGAGGAGGAGGATTGGGGGAATAGGAACGGGATCTAGAACGTGACCTTGAAGGAGATCTTGACCTGGATCTATAAATATGTAAAACGGTTCAAGAGGAAAAAGGTGTAATAATTCTATTAAAAAAGTATTGATTAAATGCTACTGAATTAAGGCAAGCATAGGAGAGGATTTGAGAGAGCATAGAACAGTTGGGCACGGTACTCAACCTCCTCCTCCTTCTCCTCTTCCTCTCCTTCTCCTCTCCTCCTCCTCATGAAGGAATAACAAAGTGAGTTTCGTAAAAAAAAAATTAAAAAAAAAATTCAGTTATTGGTGTTATTCCACAATTCAAATTTTTTCTATGAAAAAGTGTACCTTCTTTTCTATTTTTCAATTAATTTGTCTCACATTTGTTAACACTTGTTCTTATTATCTACTCTCCACATTTATGAGATGAATTTTTGATAACTGGACACTCTAATCTTATGGGGCCATAAAGTTCAAAATTGTACCAAAATCAGGCATTTTCAGAAAGGGGATTTTTTCAAAATTGTACAAAAATATTGGCTGTAGGTAACAAAAATTCATCACATCAATTGAAAGACAAATGGTTGCTAATTGTTTTTCTCTCATAGTAAAGGAAGAAAAAACTGGTGTCATGTTTCATCAAAGTAAAGCATAGCACTTACTATAGTGCAGAGTTACACTCTCGATTCCATGGGAGTATACAGTGTGTGCTGCCTGTTAGGCACTTCAGCACCAGCATTGACCTATCTAATTTAACCTACAATATTTTCCTGCTACTCACCTGTTGGGCTTGGTCCTTCTCTCCTCACTGTTGTACCTCCTCCGAGGGGGACTTTCCTCCACATCGTCACGATCAAATTCTCTTCTTGGAGACCGACTTCTTGTGCGAGACCGAGACCTTGAATTACGCCCTTCATCTTTCATCTTCCTGGCTCTTTGCTTGGCTCGGAAAAATTCGTATAGACCAAGTTTTTCCCATCCATCACTGGTAGAATCAAATTCAAAACAGTCAATAAGATTGTAGAAGCTTAGAGAAGTTTCCAGTACTTCCATTATGTCCAAGAAACCAAAGAATGCCTTTCAGTATGACTATATGTGTGAGGACAAATTCTTACTTATTGTTTGAGTAAGGGAAGTAACCAAGAAACCACTATTATATGAAATACTTTGTGCAGGCTTTGCATGTTCCCATGACATCACAAAATTAGCTGAGTAGATTCTCTTGATTAATTATCTTCATTAATTATCTTTGCTATACAGTGAAACTCGGTGGCGAAAATCTCTTGTTATTTATCGAGGTGGTCTCCATATTCCTGATAACGAGGAGAATTAACCCGACCCTTGGCCTATAACTTGCCTGTAATTCACTTATAATTTTTGTACAGCCTTCTTAAGTATGTTAATAGTAAAAACAGTTAAACCATTTAAGAGAAACCCTTGATTGAGCAAAAAAAAAACCAACAATCAATCAATCAATAAGGCTGTCCCATGTGAACTAAAGTAAAGTAAAGCATAGCATTTATATATCGTATATCCACGATGTTCATCATGCCCTATGCGCTTTTTGGGTATAATTCACCCCGGCAGGCCATATCACTCCTGCATCCTTCTCAACTCCATGAGTAGTATACAGAACGAGTTGCCTGTTAGGCGCTTCAGCACTAGCATTCTGACAAGATCGATTGCTGCCCTCAGCCGGGTACTCATTTTACACCAGAGGTAAGCAGAGTTAAGTGCCTTACCCAAGGGCACAGCGCCCACGTGGTCACCCATCCAGACACTGATCATGGTCAATGTTGCTTGACTACGCTGACTGGTTCAGCATGCTACCCGTTCCACCACCGTGCCTCTAGCACACAACTTTGTTTAAATTTGAACGGTAAAAACTACTGCAACTCCTATGACAACTCACCCGTCTCTAGGCCGTTCCCGTGAGGGTGGCTGATAAAACGCCTCAACGGCAGCTAGTAATCTTTCACTTGGTGGCATGGGGGGTGGCAGACGAATGTCCTTGGGGTCCAGCGGTTTGTACTCAAAGTCTTCCAGCTGATGACAAACAGTTACAATCTTATTCTTTACATTGAAATAAAGATCCCATATATCATTGAAAATAGATAAGACCATAATGATCTCATAGTCACAGAAATTTGTACATAACATCTATAACTATAAGGTGGGTTTAACTAGAGGGTTGGGGGGGGGGGGGGTTCCTGGTGTAGTGGTCAATGCTTTTGCTATGTGAGCAGAAGACACTGACTTTGAATCCTGGAGCAACATTGGGATCTTTCACTTTGAACTTTCTCGAGTTTTATGGCTCTGACCCTGATGGGGAATGTTTCTGTGTGTGTAAATATAATAATATTACTTTGCCCCTCTAGTTAAAGTTTAAAGTTGTTAGTTTATGCCCTTGGCAACAAACTTTAGGTCACATCAAAGGCGGGACTTCCTAATTATAGTCCATCTAAAATGTGTTGCCTAGGGCATAAAACTAACACACACACAAAAGAAGATTCCATATATCAACTTCACCAAATCTTAAGAGATAATCGGCTTTCAAATTCTATTTTTCAAATCTTTACCAAATCTATTTTTAAAATCTTTACAAAATCTATTCTAAAAATCTTTACAAAATTTGTCAATATGTATCTAATGTAAAAACAACATGAATGCAGTCCTTTGACAGGTAAATGTTAACTGAGGGATGAAATCTGTGACCAACCCGTATGAGAGGAGCAATTAATCCAGCAGGCAACTCATAGTATGGGACAGATGGAGTCAGGTCAAAGTCCGAGCCTGGTATGACGGGGGGTGGGATGAAGGCTTGTGGTGGAGGCGGAGGGCCAGGACCTCCCAAGGGAGGGAATCCTGGTGGCGGCTTGGAAAAATCTGGCAGTGGTAGCATCCCTTGGCCTGGGGCTAACTCTGACGGTACCATGTTGGGTGGGACTAGAAGTAATAGAAGGTTGGTCACAGTGATTAGATGACATTAATAATGATTGATGATGATGATGATGATGATAACAATGATGATGTGGAATGAATACATTTTTTCATCAACATCTGTTGTTATCATTACAATATTACACTATGAACTTGATCTGTTATGAAGCACTGTTTTCATAATATAATTCAGGCTCAGACAAGACCCTCTGAATAAAGAAAGTCTTGTCTCGACAAGTTGGGGTTTCGTGAAGACCTCAGACATCCACAGGGACTTCGTGGGGGGGAAAAGTTAGGGAAACACTGCTATAGATACCAGAACAGTCTCATGGTTAGTTCCATGGCGTCAAAGGATGTTGACATTTTGTGATAGGGTAAAACATGTAAAATATTTGATTTCATATTTACTTGAAAAGAAAAATGCTTATCCCTGGATGACCTCTTCAACAAAACAAATGGGAAACAGCAATAATGAAAATTGTGTATTGTTTTCTTTGCTAGTCAATTTAGGGAACTAGTAACACAAGACGTCCATAGTCCATATTAGCCATGTCTGGAAACCGCTTTATCGGACAAGTCATTTATATCTTGAAACAAAATCTCAAAACATGACAATGTAAATATAGTTTAGGGAAAATGTACAAATTCATGGTATAACACATTTCATAAAGTGAAATAAGACGTTACCCATTGAGGAATGGTTGTATTCAAACTGCTGTGGCTGTTGCATGGACGGGGGGAACCCAGGCTGTGATGGGCCACCATTCTGATGAAAGCCGTTACCACTCCCAACATTCTGGAGATAAACAGCCATTGTTATTCTCCACGTTAAGGCCTCAAATGGAGTAGTAATACATCTCCCTCACATTTTAGTTACTCTCTCAGTGAGGACCCAGAAAGTCAATAAAACACTTTCACATGCATGGAGTGCCTCCATTTTCCCTTCTCATCAGTTATATAAACTTTCTGTGTCTTCCTTGAGAGAGTGATGAGAATGTGAGGGAAGTGTGAGCCACCCTGCCTAAAACATTCATCATTACCAAGGAAAACAAATTTCGCCTTTTGATTTAAATTACCTGCTGAAATTCATCACAATCTTGAAAATTAAATTTCTATTTACTACTTTACTGGAAAAAAAACCTGAACAAGTTAACACCCCTTGGGAAAGTTTAAAAAAAACAAAAAAACATCACCAAGCTGGAGAGATTTATCTGCAGAGTTGGGAAGTCTGCGGTTAGAATCCAACCGGGTCAAAGAGTTTAAAAGGCTTTTTTTCCCACCCGGTTTCGGTAGTGTGAAGCAGACAAGTCACCATTTGTCACTTTCTGGATAGGGGGCTGGTCTATCGCTGGACACTTTCCCAAGACTCGTTTGAGAATGGGTACCCATTTCTACACCTGGGTCGAGTGAGGCAAACAGAGTAAAGTTTCTTGCCCAAGGAAAAAACGAAGTGCCTGAAGCCAGACTAGAACCAACGACCCTTGCCATGGAAGTCCGTAGTCTAGACCATTTGGCCACCTCGTCTCCTCAAGTGTTGAAAGGTGTGTAAAACTGATAACTTTAAACTTGTTCTCAAGGATAGAGCAAAATTTTCCAAAAGGAATAAGCTGTGAATGGTTTATGGTGGAATAAAATTGAAAATCTTACCTCATTCCCTGGAGGGAAAGACATCATTTGCTGTGGTGGTGGTTGTTGTTGTGGCTGGCCCCCAAGGTTCAAAATGTGAGGGATTGCACCGTCTGTGGGGGGAGCACCGTTTTCTGGAAAACACACAACACATAGTACATTCAGTCAAAATTGGATCTTTCACATTTTGGAATAAAAATCAACCTCTGGTGATACTGGCAACGATCATTGTCAATAATACAAGGGGGTTTATCTCCTCAAGGCATACTCTGTGAACATAGTTGTCCTCTAAACATACTTTGCAAAACCCTAAATGACTGTTAAAAGTAAAGCATAGCATTTAAATGCGCTTTACAATGTATACTTTACTTCCAGAAGGCCATAACACTCTTGTATCCTCAACTCCATGAGGAGTAAACAGTGCAAACTGCCTGTTAGGTGCTTCAGCACTAGCATTCTGACAAGATTGTTTGCTGCCCCTCGGGAGGGTACTTATTTACACCTGAGTCGAGTGAGGTAAGCAGAGTTAAAGTACTTTACCCAAGGGTCCAGACAATGATCATGGTCAATGTTGCTTGACTACATTGACTGGTTCAGCGTGCTATCCATTCAATCACCGGTGCCTATGGAACACTCTATCGACTAGTTCAATTCAAAGTTTCAAAGTTGTTAGTTATACGCCCTTTTCAAAACAGAAAGCTAAAATCAAAGGCGATTAAACAGAACTTGAAGAGATTCTATGTGAATCTCCAGGGCAGAGTCATGAACACTCTGCAAAGTCAAGGAGAAATACTATTGCATTGCATGGGTATTATTCAAATCCCAGAACTCCACATCAAGTAAAAGTAAAGCATAGCATTTACATAGCACATTTCCATGAATTTCATCATGCTCTATATGCTTCACAATGTATGCTATAGTTTACCCCTGGCAGGCCATAACATCCCTGTATCCTTCTCAACTCCATGAGGAGTATATAGTGTGAGCTGCCTGTTAGGGGCGAGTAACTTAACCACTGCTCACCCCATCCCCCCACTACCTCAGTCTCATCAGGAGCTTTCTGATTCTGTACTTCACATTTGTATGGTAAGAGAAATGACACAGCCAAGGTCAATGTATAGTGTCATATTCAGTACAGTATAACCAAAGATCATCTACAATAAGATATTCAACTCAGCGTATTTCACAATATTCTGAGTGAGGAAATTTTAAGAGTAGTTTCCCTTGCACCTTGTGTGCTAGTTGTGCCATAGCGTGCACCGGATAGAACGCATTTTATGATTTTGATGCGATATTTTTTGGTTCACAACACTTTGATAAAAGAATGCATTATGCCCATACCATTTTGTACCAAGTATTGAATGAGCCCAAACAATAAGAGGATTATGGGAACACACGATAATAAAGGGACATCACTCTCATTCGTCAACAGTAAAAGTCATTGAGTTGAATAGTTTATTGTAGATGATCTTTGTGGTATGACCACTATTGGCAATTATCTCACTGTTACCGGACTGGTTCATGAGGACTTGTAGCTGTTGCTGTGCCGTGGCCAGTTGTACATTCAGATGGGACACAAACTCCTGGTGCTGTTTCTCCAACGCCGAGTATTGTTGTTGGATGCCCGTGGAGATGGAAGTCACCACTTCTGCATGTTCTGTAATCAAATCAGCCTAGCAAAAAAAAAAAAATCTTCATTGGTTACATTCTTAATACTAAGCATGCCTTATTCTAAATCCTTTCTTTTCTTCTTTTTTATCATTTCCGGCTTTTCAGTGTCAGGTCTTCTATAATGAATAAACTTCCTCCACTCCTCCCTATCGCAACTTCTTTTCTTTGCATCAAATAAAGTAACTGCTGGGGTGTCCCTAGCTCAGTGGTCAAGCCACTAGACTTTGGAGGTGGAGACTGGGGTTCAAGTCCCGCTTGGTGCAGAATTTTTTTCTCTGGACCTTTCAGAGTTTTCAAGACTCTGCCCTGGAGATTCACGTTGAATCTTCTCAAGTTCTGTTGAACCGCCTTTGATATGACCTTTATGTGTTAAAATGGGAATTAAACTTCCAACTTTAGAACTTTAGAAAGTAATTGCTCTTTTCTTTTACAATATCAGAAATGACCACTGCCCAAATTTTCACAGGATGTGACATGGTCAAGTGGCTAAGACAGGGGACTTCCATGGAGAAGGTCATGCATGGATTTCCAATCCAAGTGCTTTATCGTTGTCATAAATGAGAAAGTTCAATTTGATTGCCTCACTGAGGCTCTTTAACGGTGACCACTCACTTACATCCAAGTATGACACATTTGCATGACACATAATTTGGTCTCTTCAAGCCATGCTTTTTGACTTGTCATGCCTCCAACTTTCGTCCAATTTCTCCACACAGTTTCATGCTTTCGTCATGCAACCAAGACAAGTGGCCACCATTGGACCTTAATGTAATCCCTTTATCAGTCATAACAATGTATGAATGTGGCATAGTGAATATAAGGTTGTAAATTTGGAAACTGGTCTATTAACGTAAATAAGCTAATCTTTCTTCCTTCCTCTTTATTATCCAGTTCCCTGTTACCATTACAGTGTAAGGGTCATACAAGGTTTACTCTGGATCAAGATATTAAGCCAAGCAGGTGATCAGCCCACTGAGACTTTTTGTAGTAGGAATTAATCTTGCCCGGACAGCAGCCTTTCGGCCTACTCTTCTCGATTTCCAACTGCCAAGGGTTCTTTAACGTGCACAACTTGCACACGGGACCTCCAAATTTATCGTCCGTCAAAAAGGTTTATATGCTGAGTTTTGTGAGGAAAAACAACAACTGTCGCCGCTGAGATTCAAACCCGGTACCTTTCACTTCAAAGGTCAGAACCATACCTCTGATCCACTGGGACCCCAAATAAACTAATCAATTTAGTAATGGTTCATGGTGAGTTTTTACCTGGTAGCTTGACAGAGCCAGGCTTGGGTCCTTCATTTTCTGGAAATTGTACAAAACAATGCAAATGACACTTTGAAAAAATATGTAGCCTACACATTAAGGATAAGACAGCATCACTGCCATGTATTGTCAATGTGGTCATTCATCAACACTATGTAACTGTACACTTTTCTTTTTTTTACTAAATCATTGAAGCACTCATCCTCTTTGTATGGGATGGTCACACAAATTCATTGCCTCTGTCTGACACAGCTAGATCTTTCTACATTGACATAAAAGTATTATTATTGTCAAGACAATTTCTTTTTAAAACCAATGACACCGGCCCGCAATAGTCAAATCAAGAACCTAACGTGATAACGACAAATATTATCTCATAGCTAACTCTTGGTTTCTTAAGCATGATATTTGTCTTCAGTGCCAGTTGTGATATAATGAATGACATGTTTAAAAACTGTGGCTTGAATGTTTATTAGTACATTATTCTAAAGGAGAAAATGAACAATAACATATTTCTTAAAAGACTAACGCCAACACTGTCAAGCCAACATCTAACGCTCAAGAAAATTCAAAATGCATGAAAACAATGAACGATTTTTTTGGGAAATGCCACCCGAATCCATAAAACTGTTTATAAAGCAAGGAAGAAATTCTAAATAAAAAAGGCTTGGGAGAGAATGAAAATATGATTGTGTGAAAAATAGCCATTGAGAGAAGAAAAGTGGTAGGTAACAATACTGATTGCCAACAGCAATTCTGCCATGGGATCTCTAGTGAGATGGAGTTGCCGTTAGCAGGCACAGATTTGATTCTCACCATTGCACACCCCTAGTCTTCTCTCTATACGCTCTAAGCTGTGCATGTGTGCGCATACCAATGACAATTTTTTTAGAATAAAACTGTTCTTGTCTAACATTCATTCTCATGCACACAGTGTGCACAATTTGGATTTTTTTCGTCAAACTGTTCACAAAACCATAAATTGACGCACACAGACTAGAAAAAATTAGAGGGACCATTGATTATTCCATTTTTTATCATCAAAATAAAAAGGTTGCAATGTTATACAAGGTTGTACATTTTGCTTCGTTTACCATCTCCATTAAAAAATAGTTCACTTCTGATAACCAACAAGAAAGACAACAAAAACAAGAGGATAAATCCTGGAAAGTGAGGTCTTACCTCCATTAGCTGTTAAAGGATATGATCAATTTGCAATTGTGACACTTTGACAAACTGCCAACTTTCATGACTCCACTAATTGGCCTAAATTGAAAAACTTTAAAGACAATACATCTCCTTCCCTTTCAAATCTAATTCAAGTCAATGATGTCTTTAAATAAATACCTTTCCAGCTTTCTGACCTATGAACCGTAACCCAATTCCAATAATCAACCCTTCAATGGCCATAATGTTGAGCGAGTGCAACAACTTCATGGAGTTGTTTCAAAGAATACATTCAACAATATCTACTATTGGACTTCAAAGTTTTTGATGGTCACTGGTTACTAAAGTACAAATGTGAAATCCAGCAATGAGCAAGTGAACATTCTATTAGCCATGACATCAACTCGTAACAGGGTTCCTGTTCCCCTTTCTAAATACTATTCCAGGGCTTTTCAAAAGCAGAATTCTTAAATTCCAGGGCTACAAAATCTACTATTTTACCCAGAAAATGTATATTTTTGGGTCATAAAACGTTCAGCGGCAAGTTTTTTCCAAGTATTCAGCTGGTAGGACAAACTTCCAGAGCTTGTCAAGCGCTCAAATTCAAATTCCAGGGCTTTTCAAGAGATCCCTGGAATTCCAGGGCTGCATGGGAATCATATGGTAAACATTTTGATTTGGCTGATTCAAATCCAGCCTGCAAAGGGTTAAAAAGAAAAGACTGTAACATTAAAGTCATATTTGAACTTGTGTATGACAGACCAGTATCTACAAAACACTGATTTTTCTCCTTTCCAAAACTATAGGTGTATAACATATCTTTGAAAGAGTTGGAAAGTTTTACCTCAAGTGTCTCTTCTCCAAAGTATTTGTTTTTCTCCCAAAGCTCCAGCAGCTGTGAGTAGAAACACAAACAAGGGTACAACGTATTACTACTCAGGCAAAATAACTTAACCCTTTATTCCAAGCGGCCTATACATCACTCTTGGTACATAATTATGTACGGATGCGCACTCTGTACGTTGCGCTCGGATTCAAAGGGTTAAAGAATAATCTCTATTTATCTCCATTTGTTGAATATACCATTTACCTTTATTTTCACATCGTTCTATGATGAGAACTGTTAGCAAAGGTATTCAAGATTAAATATTCTAAGAGATAAAAAGATATGGTAGAATGTTATAGTCCTGGAAGATTTTTATTCTTTCTTTATCAATAACCATTTTAGTACCTTTCAGTGTAAGTTGTCCTTGAAGATGATATACACAAAATCAATTTTTTTCAAGCTTTCAAATATGCATTCACTTAACAATTAGTTCTTTTTTTTTTAAATCATGCCGAATCACAGACTTACTATAATCATAAGAATTGACAAAGACAAACCGCTTACTTTTTTCAACTTGTTTAATTTTCCTTCATCAGCAGTCAGAAAAGATGTACAAAATATTGGGGCCACAACACAACCAAGGGCCAACCGAAGATTATCTTGATTACGGCGAGCACTGTACACAAAATAGAATTGAACATAATGCATTAATGTAATACAAAACAAAACAGAAGAGAGGCTGGGAATCATATCTTGTTAAAAGTTACATCAAATATGGCTCCTTCATAGTTTTTTTTATCAACCAATGATATATGCGGTAATCCAAGAGTTAAAACAACAGCAACATCAACACTGGCAATAGGAGTTATGAACAAATCTAAAAAATTCAAATTGTAAAAATACAGATTAATGTCCTGTTCATGGAAAACTTTTTAAAAACTAGCATGGACTTTAGAAATGGAAGATCGTTTTAGAGTAGAGCAGAGACATAAATATTTTGATACAATTCATTCTTATATCATATCGGGACATCACCATGAAGTGTGTATAATAAATAAGTCTTACCAGTGATGCAGCACATCATTGATGAGGTAAATCAGGTGAAGCCGTAGTTGGAAAGGTGCCTCCTTTGCTGTGATTCTGTGTAAAAAATACAAATCTTCATGATCATGTACAGAAATATTCAAAAGGGCTGAAAAAACATGGGTTTTGAATGTCAATGGTTTTCTCTCCTACATGTCAAGTACCCGCCCCTATTCCAATACAACTTGTTCTTTTCTTTTATCATCGAAACCAACATGTCGGAAAGGAAAAGAATCGACACAACTGAAGATCAACTCAAGCGACTTCCAGCAAAAAGTGTCGTCCACGAAATTGTGCAGTCCATTTACTATTACCGTGTAGGGCCAGCACTATGAGGCTGGATTTCTGTGGATCAGATATCAAGCCATGCAGGTGATCAACCAGCTGTGACCTTTGTGGTAGGAATGAATTTTGCCCAGACAGCGGCCTGCCAGCCTAGTCTTATTGATTTTCAACTACCATGGGTTCTTTAATGTGTGTAACGTGCACACTGGACCTTCTACTTCTAGTATATCGTCCGTCTCTGATATGACTAGGTTCTTTGATCCCACCTACCTGAATAGGATCAGGGGAGTGGCATATAGGTATTCACCAAGTTTCAAGGAGAAAATTACCCGACAGTGTCGCTTCCGGGAATCGAACCCGGTACCTTTCGCTTTAGAGGCGAGAACCGTACCTCGTGCCACTGGGACCCGAGTCCAAGAACCCACCTTTTCAAAAAGTACTTGGACACAGCCTGACAAAACTGTTCTGATGATGTCCTCTGCATGATCCAATTCTTTCCGGCCTGAAAAGAAAAACACACATTTCATTCATTGAGTCAAGTTAATGGCAAATGAACAACAAAGTTACTTTCCCAACTCATGCGTGAAAATTGGCACCCAACGTTATACCTGGGTAGAGTGAGGCAATCTGAGTGAAGTGTCTTGCCCAGGAAAATTGAAGTGCCTGAGGTGAGACTTGAACCCAACGAGTCTGGCCACGAAAGTCTATTGTTTTAATCAATCGGACACCTTTTCACACAAAAATGAGAGGGTAAAAAAAAAACACCTGTGACGAAAGCCACAGGGAATATTCTTATAAAAGTGAAAATATATATACTATTTCGGGCCTTTTCAAACGTTTTCCATGGCAAAATTCTTAAATACCAGGGATACAATATTCACTATTTTACCCAGAAAATCAAATTAAGGGCTCAGAAAAGGTACAGCAGAAACTTTTTTTTACAAATCATTCAGCTAGTTAACTAGTAGGAAAAAATCCAGGGTTTTTCCAGGGCATAACTACATAACAGTGGGTTGATCACCTGCTTGGCTTAATATCTTGATCCAAAGAAATCTAGCCTCATGGCGATGGCCCTACATTGAAATGGTAAAGGGGAACTGGATAAGAAAGAAAGAAAGAAAGATAACTACAAATTTCATTGTTTTTAATTTAAAGGGATCCTTGGAATTCAAGGGCTGACCAGACACTCTGATGGAATTATTCTTTTATAAATTGACTATCACCCACCAGAATGGCATCCTTGGTACACGAGTCCACAATGGGCTTGACCATTTCATCCAGATCCTCAATAGTCAGATCACTTTCGGACAACAGACCACTCAACTTGTCATCCAGCCTTTGGACAATAGTATCCTCTATCTTGCTCTACAAACAAAAACAAAATAAAATTCCTTAATAAAACATTCTGGGCATTTAATGCCACAAAACTGAAACTTTTAACATTGATATTAGGAATTTAAAACCCAACAACCTTCATACTCCTCTGTGAGACTGATACATCTTCATTGATGGCGTGCTACCCATAACTCACTAAAAAAGACAATTTAAACTTATTGGTTTTATGTCCCTCTCGACGCTAATCTGCAGTTTTCATAAAGAAGGGCGAATAACACTAATCGATTGTTAGGCTTATTCACCTTTCTTCATGAAAAGGGCAGTACTCTTGTCTTTAGCCCTTTCGACACTTTAGCCATTTCAACACTTATCTTGTCTATATTATAGCCCATCTTGAACCTGCACAGCCAGAAAAAAATATCTTTTAAGTCTTAGACCTGATCTGTTCCATTCTGTCGGTTCGCATTGGTGCCACACAGAATAATAATATATCATATTACATTATAGTACAGTGGACAATTCCATTGAAACACACATAAGAGCACTGCAACATCCAGCCAGGCATTCCAACACACGTTACCTGTTGTTGTTGCATGAGGACCTGATACTGTGCTGCCAGATTACTCTCACTCTGTTTCACCTGGTCGTTGATGTGAGTCTGAAGCTGGTTCACTTGACTCTGAGCCTGGTGGGTAAAAACATTCTTAATTCATTTCATCCTTTATCATCTTAATTTTATAATGTTGTATGTGTAGAGTAGGTCTCATTTTTAACATTTACTATCTACAGCAATTTCAAAGGGGTTCATCTTGCGGAGAGGATAAAAGTACTCTGATGAATACAAGTACACAGATGATAACTACTATGTTCCAGCCTCAGCCGTAGGATTTCTTTACGAATGAACCACGAAGATGGTTCCATAATTATATCACTACAATTTACAGAGTGATTGGTGTTTATATTGGTACCATAACTGGACTTTGGTCGTTAAAGTTACCTAATAGTACAAGTCACTCATACCATCTAGGATGAGAAGAAGTCCACTCATACATCAATCATACAAATTATGTAAGAAACTACCCATAATAATAACAGACTATATGTGCTATAACAACCATCATTAATCACAAACCTTACACCGAAAGGTACTAAAAGGTTATTGATAAAGAAGAAAGATTAATCACTAGACATATACAAATTGAGGCGTCCCTAGCTCAGTGGTTAAGTCACTCGACTTTGGATGTGGAGGACCTGGTACGAGCCTGCCTAGCACAGGGTTTTTAAAGAACTTTTTTACAAATAAAAATTTAACACAGTCAAGACTGAAACAATCAGGGAACAAAATCTATGTCAAAGGGGAATAATGATTTATTTATTTTTAAACATTGACTAATGAAAATAATTTCATGATTATGTCCCTTTGGTGTAAAAATTGTGTAAAATGTGACATGTTGAAATTTATATTACAGTTATTGACATTGGTATCATTATCAAGGGTTGCGATTCCTCTCTCTAGTGATACGGAAATAATTCGGATAAGAATAGTATCAAGTAAGGATGGAAAATGTGAGAGTGCCATAAAATCCGGATTAGTGGTGGATTAGCTCTTAGGGCACTTTCAAATTTTCCATCCTTACACGATAATAAGTGCCGGCTCCCCCTTTAATTTCGTTTATATCCGATAACAATAGTTGGAAGGTGTAGTATGTCAATAATGAACTGAGAATGGTTTTTCATCATTATCACACAGTAGGCTGATCACCTGCTTGCCTTATCTACCAGAGTTTTTTTCCAGTACTGTGTTCAGCAATGCTGTGCGGGTAATATATGCAATATGGGTAACAAAACAATCTCAAAAGAGAAATCCTTTTTTGTTGTTGTTAGAAGTGGTCACTCCCTATGGAGTTGAGAAGGATACAGGAGTGTTATGTCCTGCCAGGGGGTAAACTATACATTGTAAAGCGCATAGAGCATGATGAACTTCGTGGATATGCGCTCTATAAGTGCTATTCTTTACTTTTACTCTAAATACTCTTGAAAAGAAATCCCCATCATGGGGAAAAAAAAAAAAAAAAAGATTTCAAATGAGCTACACCCTGACCTGGCTGATTTGTTCTTGTAGTTGTGGATTGGGTGATTGCCATTGAGACGGAGCCATCATTGGTGGTTGCTGCTGTTGCTGCTGCTGTTGCTCTGGCGGTGGTTGCTGCATCATTGGTGGCGGCTGATTCATCATCTGTCCTGGGGGTGGCTGCTGTGGGACTGCTTGTTGCTGTAGTAGATGTGGTGGCAATTGTTGCTGCTGTTGTTGTTGTTGTTGTTGTTGTTGTTGCTGCTGCTCCAACTGACGACTCTGGTTGATTTCTGAGTTTAAGCAGAAAGAATAAAGCTAATGGAATACACATTTTCTATGCGTCAAAGGCCTCATACTGCAACTAGCAGTCAGCTTTCATACTATGTCTCCTTATCAATCATTTGTTACATAACGTTAGAAAAGATCTGGTATACACTGCTTGGAATTCAAAAAGAGAGAATAAAACAAATATTGCACAAAAAATAAATAAATAAATACTGGAGCATTGCTATAAAATATGTAACATTACGGAAGAAACCATAGGAAAATATTTCTCTTCTTTGGGAGATAAAAAATTCTTATCTCCTTTCAACCATAATTCCATTTGGGAAAGTTTGAGCTTCACCTTTTGGTTTTGAGTTCATACTATCCAGGACAGTTCTAAAGTTTGAAGTTTTGCGCCCTTTTCAACACATAAAGGTCATATCAACGGCGATTCTAAAGAACTTGAGAAGATTCCACGTGGATCTCCAGGGCAGAGCCATGAAAACTCTGAAAGGACCCCGGGAAAAAAACCATGCTAGGCAGGTTCGAACCTGGTCCTCTGTGTCTGAAGTCAAGTGACTTGACCACTGAGCCCCTCCCCCCCACACCCAACGCCCTTGAACCATGCAAACACAAAACCATATTCATACAATGTAACCTATGAATTAATGACAAAAAACCCTTGATCAAGTTGTCCCTTAGACTTACGAGCTATTTCCGATGCCACCTTGAACTTGTAATAAGTGTAGAACTCTCCCCCGAACAGGAAACTGAACTTGGCACTGTCCTTCTGCTTTTGCTTGGTCATCTCCTCAAACTGGGGGCCATTACGGGCCACAAAATTGGCCAGTTTGTCGATGATCTTCCTGGTATCATGATCTGAAACAAACAAAACAAAAAAGTTTAAACTAACCAGTTCTAAACCACTTTCGACACTTGAAGATCATTTCATCACAGGGGGAACCTCCTGTAGGATTCCTGCTCCCCTTTCTAAATACCAATCCAGGGCTTTTCCTGGGCAGAATCCTTAAATTGCACAAAATCCACTATTCTACCCAGGACGCAGTTTCAGAAAAAATAAAAAAAGAGAGGAATAGGTTTGTAGAGGCAAAGAGGATATCACTGAATAGCAATCAATGGCTAAAGTTTGTGTACCACGCATAAATCTTACACCGAAAGGTAATAAAGGTTATTGATAAAGAAAGAACGAATGACAACCCATCGTTTAAAGTTCTTTGTTTTAAAAGCATAGTACTTAGCACTTATATAGCGCATATCCACGAAGTTCATCATGCTCTATGCGCGCAGGCCATAACACTCATGTGTCCTTCTCAACTCCACGAGGAGTATACAGTGCGAGTTGCCTGTTAGGCGCTTCAGCACTTGCATTCTGACAAGATCGTTCGCTGACCTCAGCCGGGTACTCATTTACACCTGAGTCGAGTGAGGTAAGTGCCTTACCTAAGGGAACAGCGCCCGAGTGGTCACCCGTCCAGACACTGATCACGATCAATGTAGCTTGGCCACGCTGACCGGTTCAGCATGCTAACCGTTCGACCACCCGCGCCTCACATCTGGCAACTCATTATAGGTCGTATCAAAGACTTTCGGCATATAGTCCGATAGGACCAAACAGTTTATAAATAGAACTAACCACTAGGGGGATACGTTCCTCACAAAGCCTATTGGTGCTGCACGCCCAATCGAACGAAGGTTTTTGACACTAAATTATGTGTAAGTGACCTCATGAGAGTTATCACCTGTCATTGTAAGATTCATTTTGATCTCAAGCGAGTTATCTTGAATTTGGCACGGGAAACGTGACCCTCTGAACTCTCTAGTTCTATTCATAATATCTTTGGATAGGACTTAATTCCCTAGGAAATCCACAGAGTCGGAGCCCCATAAAAAAAAAAACATAACTCAGAGAGAGAGTCCAAAGGAAAACAATCCTTACGTCGCAACAGGGATTCGACCCCAGGACTTACTGTACACAAAGCTAATGCGTTGTCGCTAAATTACGACTCCCACCCCCTCCAAAAATAAATAAATAAATAAATATTTTTTTTTAAATCAAGTCACTAAATCCTCTATCGTAATATAAACGATGATATCATCTATGATCTATGCTGTCCTTATCATGATGACATCACAAATGCATGACGTGTGCACATTGGTTGAATGACGACGCCACTAAACGTAGACAGCTACCATCGTCGTCTCGCTGCTATGACATTTTTTTTACCTTAACGATCAATGCACCGTCTGCGCACAAAACAAGCAATATGACTTTTATGACTGCCCTCCACACCACAGGCCCGTGGATCCCTTTTTTATTTTATTTTGATCTTTGTGAAGTCCATAAATCTCCAGCAGCAGGGGATCAGACATTGGTTACAGAGAAAGTGGACATGACGTCACTTGGTAGACTGGTGCACCGCGTCCCAACGCAATACCTGTCTCACGCTGGTGTGTATTGTTTTTGTGCTAGTTTTTGCCACTCAAAGGAAAGACCCAAACAACAAAACTCGCAGGTCAGATAGTTGTCCCCCAAAAAATATCTTAAGTTTGAAGTTTAACGCCTTTCACATAAAGGTCGTCATATCAAACGCGTTTCAACAGCACTTGACTATCTGAATCTTCAGTTAGGGCCTTGAAACTCTGAACGGTATTGAGAAAACAAAATCCGCACCAGACGGGACTTGAACCCTGTCCTCCGAATCCAAAGTCGAGTGCGCTGAGCCAGGGACGCCCCCAGATATGTGTCATTGTCTTTCGTTGTTTTCTTCTCCATGCCTGGCAAATCATGACGTTACTTACGCAATGCAGGAATGTCAGGCTAGACAATCTGAATGACACTAGTGTGTATAAACTATAAACTCCAATGATGACTTCCGAACGGTCTACGCTGATGCTGACGCGTGACAGGTATCCGCAGGTGAGGTACAGATTATTATGAACATCAAAGGTCATGGGCCGCATGACAGGTTATGGCAACGTAGGTAGGTCATAAAACATGGTGTGCAATATTTACAACACCTTTTGTCTCCTGCGTAGAAAGAACCGTGTGGCGTGGGAGTTTTAAAGGCCTAATACATAGATACTGTACCTACTTAATTGTCCTTTTGACATTGTGACCGTATAAACTATAAAACTCCACGCTTTGCAGAGGCGAACGCTTTAATGATCTTTGTTTTCGTCGGTTTTATTGTTGTTTATTTTGTTATGTTTGTTCCTTTGTTGTTGGGTTTTGGGGGGTTTTCCTCTGTTTTTATGGTGTTAGGGTTTTGTTGTCAAGCTTTTGTTGTTGTCTTTTTGGTTTTTGAAGAGGGAGGGGTGCTCTATAAATGTCATGCATAAACGACGCACGCTTTCGCTTTTTCATTCCTCGCGACCCCCGTGCTCTTAGCGCCGGCTACTGTATTTTGACGAGGAGGAAAAGCATGGGATAAAAACAACGGGACCGGACCCTACATACGGAACTGTAACTCTCCGGTATGCCCTTCCCCACTCATAAAGTGAAATAAAAGAAATTTCGAGAATAGCCGTCTCAGACAAATCAAAGGTATCCCCCGAATCTCCCAGGCAAAATTATGTAAATCGGACAATCCCTAGACATGTACTTTGCAAAAGGTAGATGATGATAGTAATAGTGGTGGTGGTAGTAGTGGTAGTGGTAGTGGTAGTAGTAGTAGTAGTAGTAGTA